>CAUYRT010097250.1:0-13170 GCA_963574885.1 Lepilemur ruficaudatus
GCTCCGTAATAATAATCAGTGTCTGTAAATGACTCAAAATGCAATTAACAGAGATAATTTTTGATAATTTGAGTAAATGGAAGAAAGCTGTTTTCTTTTGTAGGAGATCACAGAATATAAGTGTCTGATTGTCAAACTGGAAGGCACAATCATTCTGCCATCCCTGATGGTTATAAAAATTGTTTATGTAGCCCTCAGTGGGTTTTTCAAAATGATCCAGGAAATAACAACAGATAAAATGTTTTAACTGAACATTGAGGCCAAGATCAAGGAATCACAGAGTTTCACAAAATTCGTTAGTAAAAACAAATCATTCCTGGCGACTCCAACAAATGGCAAATCATTCTTGGCAGCAAGTGGTCAATAACATGTCACTGCCAGAAACAATTATCTATAGTTCATACCTAAGCTAGCAAACCATTCTCAGCATCTTGCCAAGTGGGGACCAGAGCCAGGCTTCATTAACTCTGATAGTTTGACCATAAAAAAGAATAACAGAAATGAAATAATAAAAAGTGAGTATTGTTATTTTCTGTTTTCCTAAAAAACCAATAGAAATGACATAATATTGTTTGGAAAATTCCCTTTTCTTCTCTGACCAAATTTTCTGGACAGATTATGGAAGTATGAAGGTGATGTAAAAAATGCACAAAAAGCCTGTTCTCATTGTGATCTTCCCAGGCACATTAGTGGTAGAACATGACTCACCTTGATACTTCATAGTCCAGGTTGAAAACAGGTAGGTTCATTATTTTTTTTCTACATGAAACATCACTTACACACTACATGCTCATCTGTTGGGACTCTTTATCTCTCTATCTCTCTATCCATATATCATCCAGTAATTTATGCCTCCATCCATTGACCCACTGACATACCTACCCATCCATCTACCCATCCATCCATCCACCCACCCACCTACCCATCTAATCACCCACTCATCCATCCATCTATCTATCCATCCATCCATCCATCCATTTTTTCTAGTACTTTTCTTTCTAATTTAGAAAGAAACAAAATAGTAAGGGCAAAGAAGGAAAGTAAAGGGAAGAAAATGTATGAAAAATAAAAGCATAGAGAGCAGGATAAAAGAAAATAGTGGGAGAACAGAAATGAAAGAAATACTACACCTACATTCAGAATGCATTTTCTTATCAACTCCATCACTTCCTAGATGTACAACCAGTGACAGCTTCCTTGACATTTCTGAGCCTTACTTTCTATATTTTTCAAGTTATGGTACCTTGCTTTTATTTGCCTCAAAGGATCAATGTGAAAGTGTTATCAGTCAATGAATATGAAAACATTTTGTAATTGTAGAGTGAAAAATAAAGTTTAGATCATTTTATAACTTGCATATATAATCTAGTTTGATATGACTCAGTTATCTGGAGGTTTTCATTTTTTAAGTGTGCATGCTCCTCTCAGAATTTCACCTAATATTTGTGTGTTTTAATTTTTTGAAATTTAAATCTCTATTTTATTTGGAATTTAATAAAATTTAAATCTCCATTTTATTTGGAATCCTTGGTAAGTAGAACGTTTTATTCTTATTTGCCATATATATCTCTAGTTATTCTAACAACACTTATTAAAAAGTCCACATCTTTTCCACCTATTTGAGATGCTGCCTTAATATATATTAAATTTTAATATGAAATTGGATCTATTTTGGATTTTTAAATTGTTCTACCTGTATATTCATATGTGAACACCATGCAGTTTAACTATACATTTTTCATAATACATTTTACTATGTGGTTCTATGCATTATTTTCTTTGATCTTACCATAACTTTTTGAGTTTCTTGACCAAAGTCTTTTATTCTTGTTTAAGTGAGACGGGTTTTTCCAGACTCGTAGAAATGTATAGGCCTGCAGAGCTTTCTTACCTTCACACTTGTAGAGCTCCCTCTAACTATTGTTGTGAAGGGTTCAAATACATGATCTACTTTCCATGACCTACTTCCTCTGTTCTTCTCCCCTACTTTTACCTGAATCTTTCATTCATTTGGTCCTTGTGTCTCTATCTTGCTAAGTTTACATTCTACTCACTGCAGATTCTCTTGTATGCTGGTCTTTCTCCTAAAAGGGAACTTTAGATGTTTTTTTCTTTTCTTTTTTTTTAAGAGACAGTGTCTCACTCTGTCACCCAGTCTGGAGTGCAGTGGCCTGATCTTAGCTCACTGCAGCCTCAACTCCTGGGCTCCAGTGATCCTCTCAAGTTTAGCCTCTCCTGAGCAGCTGGAACTACAAGTATGTGTCACCATGCCTGGCTAATTTTTTAAAAATTTTTTGGTACAGACAGGGTCTTGCTATGTTGCCCAGGTTGGTCTCAAACTCCTGGGCTCAAGCAATCTTCCACTTTGATCTCCCAAAGTGTTGGGATTACAGGTAAGCCACCATACTAGGTCTAGATGTTTTATTTCAAGTTTTCGTAGTGTAGAAACTGACTTGCACCAGCTGACTTTTGCTATACCTTTGCACTCACATATTAAAGCCCATGAAACCAGTGCTTAGTTTTGGTGTTGTTATACGAATGGCCCACTCAGCTTTCCAAAATGGATGCCGTGATTTTAGGTTCTTGAGCAATTCGATTTCTGGGCCCTGCAGCTCTCTCAGCTATCAGAAATCCTTTTGCCTACTCTCTGCTTCATCCCTCACAGCTGCCAATACTATGTGAAACCTGTTCTAGTTGGTTTGGCCTCAATTCCTCAAATTTTAGGTTTATGAAGATACCCGTTTGGTTTTGTTTTTAGAGTTTAGCAGCGTGTTTTGTTATTCTAGTTGCTTGCTTATTTTGTAGGGGAATTTGGGAAGTGAATAACTGTGCTACACCCTAAAATATTCCTTTGAACTTTCCCCTTAATTTCCTTATAATAATTATAAAGATTTGTATTTTAATATATAGTTATTTATTCCACCTGAATTTTATTTTCAAGTAGGATATAAAGTAATGATTTGACTTAATTTTTCCCATTTATATGATTTTCCCTCACATACATGCATCTTTCCCTCCTCTGTATTATAATCCTATATCTCTCACAAGCATTCAAATGAATTTAGTTCTGTTCTGGGATTTTTATTCCAGAGTAGTATTTCAAGACTACTCCATTTTAATTATGATAGTAATTATATATCTGAATATGTGATATGTCTTCTCCTGCCGCTTCCCTGATCTTTGTCTTCTTGTTCAAAATTTCCTGTTTACTTTTTCCTTTCTCTCCTTATATGCATTTATTATCAGCTTGATAATTTGCTGAAAATATTGTGATTTTAGAAAGATGACTTTTTTAACATATCAATTTTCTTACCTATGCACATAGTGTATCACCATTTATTTATGGTGACTATATATTGCAGAAAATTTTTATAATTTTCTCCATTAATGTGTTACAAATATTTTCTTAGATTTAGTATAATGTTTAATAGTGGTAGTGTAAATATCACCCTTAAACTGCTGCTGTTACCAAGGAGTATTCTTTCAACTTTTCTACCATAAAATATGATGCTTGTTTTGTATTTTTGTAATACGTTTTCTTAAGTAATAAAAGATAATTCTGTTAGTTTTCTGAGAGTTTTATCATGAGTATTTAATTTTATTGAAGGCTTTTTTTCCCAACATCTTAGCATCTTGAATCATGTGTTTTGTTCTACTTTAAACTGTTAATGTAATGAGTATGGTAACAGTTTTTCCCCTAAGATTAAACTCTTCTTGTGTTACTGAGTTAAATCCACTTTGCTTGTGATACATGTATTATGACTTGTATGTTAAATAATGTGAATTCAGAAATAAGACTTTTGGAGTTGGCTCCTGTCTTTCACAAATATTCTCAAACAAGTGTGGAATAAAGCTCTTGTCTTCATGGAGGAATGGGTGGTATCAAAGGTAAGGCAAGGAAGAATGGAATGTTAGCAAGTAGCTCTCTTTTGGGAAGCAGAGAGGTGGAAGGTGAATCTCCACATCTTAGTATTCTCCAAGCCTACTTTAGCCAGATCACTGCTGTTGTAGAAGTCACAGCTGGCTGTCAAACTGTGTAACTAACCATGGCCTGGGACAGATCTACATTACATAGCTGGGCTTTGGAACTCCCAGCTGACTAGCTCTACAGGCTCAAACCAATCATTTTATTAGCTTTACAATAAAGAAATTCACCAATTTATGAGACTCATTTATTTTTTACATTCCATCTACCGAATGTACAGTTTTGCTAATGGAGGTGCTCTCTGCCAGTGAGCCTGAAATTTAAACCTATTGAGTTTCATAATTTGTAGCCTTGCTGAAATGGAAACATTAATTTATCTTGGACCTAAAGCTGAAGCCTAACAATTAAAGTACAGCCTTGAAGCAGAGAATATTGAAACACTAGGTCTTTCTTAATTAAGTGTTCTCTCCTAATCAACGGAAGTGATCCTCAGAAGAAAATAGGATTAAGATGCGGTATATTTCCTCCTGAGGCTGTTGTTTCAAACTTTCTCCAAAAAAAAAAAAAAAAGCAACCATTAAGACAGAGGAAAGTAGGGGACAGAGGCCCACACGTAAGTGACTAGAACTTTCCTTCTAAACAAGTGCGTCTCAACCTGTCTGTGGTGAAGGACCAGTTCCCCTGCCCCTTCTTCATTGCAGATCAGCACTTTGTAAAATACAATAAAAATGAATTACTAGGAAAATGACATTAAAAATAACAACAAAGACATAAAATAAACCCATTTTTTATTATTGAATTTAACAGATAAAGTTACTTTCAAATTTCTATAACAGTTTCTAAATTTTGTTCTCAATTTCTGTTCTTGTCATAGAGCAAAAAAAAAGCTGTTCACTGATGGGCGCTGGCCCTTGGTCCACGTTCTGGGTAGCGCTGGTCTGAAGACTCTGCAGGTCTCTAGACAAGGTCTCTGGTTGTAGTTTCTCACTTATTGCCATGACCAGGAGCTAATGGATAGGCAGGCTACAATGTTTTGGGAAAACTTGCTATATGAAGAAATGCTAAGCCTGTTTAGACAGAGCCTGTGACTCTGTGACTGTTTAACTCCAAAAACAATCCCCTCAACCCAGCCTCAAACGCACATCAACAGAAAGTATATTGGAAATCTGTGCAATGCTTGGGTAGTATATCCCCTTTGATACTCATCTCAGCTGTGGTCAAATAGAATCAGAAGAAGCTCTCAGAATACAAAACTGGAGAAAAGTGGGGAAGACAGATTCTTGCAGAAAACATCACCCTATGCTTATACCAAATTGACTACAAAGGAAGTTTTTCCTCTACTTAGATAAGGAATCCTTACAATTCCTGCATATTGTAATTTAATATACACTGTGAACTATTGGTTTTCCTAATTCTTCCTTTTAAAATGGGAAGTGTTATTATAGTAATCCTATTTCTTCCCTTACATTGACTATTGTGTAGGTTGGGGTACACATAATTTGTGTTTTAATTTGAAGTCACTAAATCATGAAATGCCACATCAGGGCATAATAGATAAATGTCTGTCTATCATCTGAAAACTCCAGACATGTATGAAGATGCAGTAACTGGATGAGATTTGTATGTTTTCCCATTGGGAAGAGCTTAGGTCATTTCCATATAAAATGTGATATATATGTTATAAATTGAATGTTGAGTATCCCAAAAGTTTGACTGTGGCAGACACTGCTGGTTGGCTTTTTCAATTCCTGATTCTACTTGTAACACAGAGGTTCTACAATTGTACATACCCACTTTTATAATCTGCCATGCTGGTAAGGTCACAATGTGACACAGTTCTGACCAATAAGCAGAATTCTTTGGAGGAGCATTTGTGGGAAAGCTTTTGTTTTAAAAGTGGATAAAATTCTTGCCACTGCTTCCTGCCTTGAACATGGTCTAGATGTCTGTAGCTGCAACAACCATTTTTCGAACATGAGATACAAAAATCTAGACTAGATCTTGGAAATGGCAGCACCTGCTGCTTTTCAAGAATGAGATGCAAACATGCAAATGAAAGAGTGAAAAAAACAAGCTCCTGAGACATTATGGCTTTGTTGAGGAATTAACCAATGTCAACCATCACTTACCCCTGGATTTTTTAATATGAAAAAAGATCCACACGTGTTAAGCCATATCTAGATATTTCATTTAATACAATATTTAACATCATCCTTTGTCCTCTTCTGTAGCTGTTGTGAAGCTGGTCATCAGTTTAACTGTTGCTCATTCGTAGATAATATTTTTTTTCTTTAATGTTTTTTAGTTTCACTACAATGTGCCTCAGTCTGGATTTAATTTTATTTATCCTGTCTGATCAAGTGTGCTTTTTCAACCTGGGAATTTATGTCTACTATAAGTTTGAAAAAATTTCCATCACTTCTTTTAAATATTGATTCTCCTTGCTTCTATTCTCTCTTTCTAAAATGATACTAGACAAAATTTGAAGCTTCTCAATTATTTATGTTTGTTTTCCTATTTCACATTTTATTTTCCTTGTGTATTGCATTCTCAGTAATTGCCTAAAGTTAATTTTCAGTTCATCTATTTTCTCTCCTGCTCTGCCTAATCTGCTGTTTAACTTGAGCACATTTATTATTTTTTTGGAAAGCAATCTGACCTGAGAAAGCACACTTACTTTTTAAGTCGCTTTTACACTGCTCTCTGGCTAAGGTGTTTGACCTGCTGTTTCTGCTTTTGGAGTGATCTGTTTATTCTCACTCATGGTGCATTGGTTTTTCATGTTGTTTGTCATTTTTTATTGTAGACTTATTTTTAGTGAGTTTTTTCTGTTGATTCTCTTTTGTCCCAAGTTGTAGAAATACACAGAAGTTTCGAGGGATCCCTTCAGAAGGATTACCAGTCCAAAATAAATTTCTATAGCAAATTCTTAGTTTCAGACCCCTAACAAATTATAGACTTTTTTCCTAGCCTTGGTCTAACTCTGGGGTTCTGATTTCTCACAGGATATAGGTTTTGTTTTCACCCAAGTATCTGGGCAGAGTAGATGCTGGATTGCTTCCTGGTCTGGGAGTAGACTTTTTCTGCACAGAAGTATAATCCTTCCAAGTTTCTAGTTTTATGGAGGCGGCCTCAGTACCAATTCTCATTTGGAGTTGGCCCAAGATCAAAACTTCTGTCTTCGTGCATCAAAACCTCAGCCTTGGCTACTAGAAGCTACGTGTGTTTGGCATCACCTTTGGGTGCTATAACATATCTTTGAATTTCCTATTTCTGGCTGGGGGATTTACATTTTTTTCCTTTGTGCTTGACTATTAATAGATTTTTTTCTTGTCTATTTATCCAGCATTTCTGTATGTTTGTAATGGGAGGGGTTCCTCTGTTAAGTTAATTTTCCATTTTTCCACAATTGTCTAAAGGCTTTGTTAAACCAAAAAATTACATTAATCAAGATGCCAACACCCACAGAGTATTCACTAGTTATCTTATTCTGTGTAACTGGGTACAGTAGCACATATTTGGAAATATACTAGAATGGATAAAAATATGCAATTTAAAATCATAAATTCTTGGACTGTAATTCCTTCTATATTTCATGCAAATTATGCTGTTTCCAAGGCTGGCATTATTCACAGTGAAGTAATAGTCTCTACCTCATAGGACAGTGCCTGGCACAAAGAAAGTGAAATAAGAAATATTAACTATACTTACTACAGAGTATTGTTCAAAATTTTTAGGTCAGCATTTAATGATCATAACCTACTTTCCTATAATATTTCCACATGCAACTTTTTCTCCATGCATTTTTTTTGTTACTCCAAAAACCATATGAAAATTATGTCTGTTCTCTGAACAAATTCTTCACACTTCTCACATTGGTTTTACATACATGAAGCATTCTTGTATTCTTAATTGCACTTGAATCTCTAGATTGAAGAAACAGATTTTTAAACTTGTTCATATACCTTGCTAAGACATGGTATAATGACTGTCACATCTTAATGCCTGATCAGTATTAGAAATATTTTACCTTCCTTTGTCATGTTTCTGAACACCATACTGATTTTCTTTTCACTTCACTGAGCATTTCTTCTCCTAGAGCAGTTAAATAATTTTAAAAATTATAATTCTCCAAATTAAATAACTATACATTTTTGTACAAAAATAATTTCACCCAAAAAGTTTATGAAATAAAGATAATGGCTTCTCCATTTCAGTTATGACCAGGAGTTACAGATGAGAGGAGTAAAAATTCTCAGTGAAAATGCAAATGAATCCAAGTGACATTAATAGAATCCATTCTCTAACAACATTACCTTAAGCAAGATTAATTTAAAATGTAATATACAGAGTCATTAAGTATATTCATATATACACATTTCCCAGTGAGATTGAATATTATTTTAAATGAAACAAATAAAATTAACTAAATATATATTCTTGCTAAATTATTTCAACTAAGTGTGAGAGCTGATATTCTTGTGGGATTCTAACTTTCCACGATTGTATTATGCTTCCAGCCCTACTCTGGTTAAGGATATGTGGTTACAAGGACTGAAAAATAATTCAAACCAAATTAAACAAAAATGCAAGGCACCCAATGCAAGTAGGATTTGTGTTTTATACTTCTGTTGGTCAGTCTGAGTAGATATGTGTTAATTTTATTCATCTTTTCTAGAAACCAGAGTTTGGTTACATTCACTTTCTCTATTGTTTTTATTTTCAGTTTTATCCATTTTTGCTCTTTATTGTTTATTTCTTTTTGTTTAATTTGTGTTTATATTTACTCTTTTTCTTGTTTCTTAGGTGGAAGCATACACCATTGGTTGAAATGTTTCCTATTTTTAATATAAGAGCCTAATGCTCTAAACTAACCCCCACAATGTTTTAGCTACCTCTTATAAATTGTCATTATTGAGTTTTTATTATCATTCATTTAAAAATATTCCTTAGTTTTCTTTGTGAATTCTTCCTTGGCATTTGGCTTATTTAAAAGAGGGTGGTTTAATTTGCAAGTATTTGGGAATTTCCTTATATGTTTCTATTATTTACTTCTAGTTTAATTCCATTATGATCAGAGAACATATTTTGTATGTTTAAATGCTTCAAAATTTTTTGAGTTTTGACTTATTTTCCAAAACATGATCTATCACGGTGACTATTCTATATGTACTTGAAAAGAATGTGTATTATTTTGCTTTTGCGTGGTATGATCCATTAATGGCAATTAAGTCAAGTTTGTTTTTGGTATTATTCAGATGTTCCATATCCTTTCTGATTTTTCTATCTTCCTGTTTTATTATTAATTATTTACAGAGAGTGCTAAAGTCCCCAGTGATAAATGTAGACTTGTCTATTTCTTTTTTTTAATTTCAAAGTATTATGGAGTACAAATGTTTTTGGTCACATGGATGACTTTTGTAATGTACAAGCCAGGGTTAAAAGTGTGCCGGTCACCCAGATAGTGTTCATTGTACACATTAGGTAGGTTTTCGCCCATTCCCTCGCTGCCCCCCTGCTTGATTTCCTTTGAAACTTACTTACCTCTGTGCACATGTGTACTCATCAGTTAGTCGCAATTTAATAGTGAGTACATGTGTTGTTTGTTTTTCCATTCTTTAGATACTTCACTTAGGATAATGGTCTCCAGTTCCATCCAAATTGTTGCAAAAGGCATTAAGTTATTCTTCTTCATGGCTGAGTAGTATTCCATGGTAACATATATCACATTTTGTTAATCCACTCATGAACTGATGGGCATTTGGGGTGATTCACATCTTTGCAACTGTGAATTATGAATTATACGGCAATTCACAATTCGAGTGCAGGTGTCTTTTTGATAAAATGGCTTATTTTTCTTTGGGTAGATCTCCAATAGTGGGATTGCTGGCTCAAATGGTGGGTCTACTTTTAGTTCTTTGAGGGATCTCCATACTGTTTTCCATAGAGGTTGTACTAATTTGCAATACATACAGAGCATCAACCAACAGTGCATATCCACCAACAGTGCATAACATTCCTTTCTCTCTGCATCTACACTGGCATCTATTGTTTTTGGACTTTTTAATAAAAGCATTCTGACTGGGGTAAGGTGATGTCTCATTGTGGTTTTGATTTGCATTTCCCTGATGGTTAGTGAGATTGAGCATTTTTCTCACATTTATTGGCCATTTGTCTATTTTCTTTTGAGAAGCTTCTATTCTTGTTTACCCACTTTTTAATTGGGTTGTTTGACTTTGTCTTGCTAACTTCCTTGAATTCTTTGTAGGTTCTGGTTATTAGTTCTTTATTGGATATATACCTTGCAAATATTTTCTCCCATTCTGTAAGTGTCTATTTGCTCTTGTTGATTATTTCCTTGGCTGTGCAGAAGCTTCTTAATTTAATCAAGTCCCATTTATTTATTTTTGTTGTTGCTGTGATTGTCATTGGGATCTTCTTCATAAATTCTTTGCCTAGGCTGATATCTAGAAGAGTTTTTCCAACATTCTATTCTAGAATTCTTACTGTTTCATGCCTTACATTTAAGTCCTTTATCCATCTTGAATTAATTGTTGTGAGTGATGAGAGACAGGGGTCCTGTTTCATTCTTCTGCATGTGGCTATCCAATTTCCCCAGCACCATTTATTGAATAGGGATTCTCCCCAGTGTATATTGTTGTAGGTTTTGTTAAAAGATCAATTGGCTGTTATGCGGATGGTTTTATATCTGAGTTTTCTGTTCTTTTTCCCTTGGTCCCTATTTTTGTGCCCATACCATGCTGTTTTGGTTACTATAACCTTGTAGTATATTTGAAGTCTGACAATGTGATGTCTCCTAATTTGTTCCTTTTGCTTAAGATTGCTTTGGCTATTCGGGCTCTTTTCTTGTTCCACGTGAAGCATAGTATTATTTTTTCTAGATCTATGAAATATGATGGTATTTTTATGGGGATTGCATTGAATCTATAGATCACTTTGGGTAGTGTGAGCATTTTAACAATGTTGATTCTCCGATCTATAAGCATGATATATTTTTCCACTGGTGTGTATCATCTGCAATTTCTTTCCTCAGTGTTTTGTAGTTCTCTTTGTAGAGATCTTTTACTTCCTTCACCTTCTGACCTAGAAATAAAATATTCTGAGGTATTTTATTTCTTTGTTGTTATTGTGAATGGTATTGAGTCTTTGATTTGACTCTCCGCTTGACTGTTATTGATATATAGGAATGCCACTGATTTGTGTACATTGATTTTGTAACCTGCGACTTTGCTGAATTTATTTATCAATTCCAGGAGTCTCTTGGTGGAATCTTTGGGGTTTTCTAGATATAACATCATATCATCTGCAAAGAGCAATAGTTTGGCCTTCTAGATTTGTCTACTTCTTTTTGTTTTTTTCATTCTATTAGTCTTTGCATCATGTATTTTGAAGCTCTACTGTTAGGCGAATAAATGTTTACGATTATTATGTCTTCTTGGTGAATTGAAACTTTTATCAATATGTAATGCCTCTCTTTATCTCTAATGATATTCTGTGTTCTGAATTGTACATTATTGGACATTAACATAGTTACTCTAGCTTTCTTTTGATTAGTGTATGCATGCTGTATCTTTTAATATATTTTTTTTACTTGCAGCCTGTATAAGTCTTTATATTTAAAAGTAGGTTTCTTATAGACAGCATGGTTATTCTTTTTTCTTTTCTTCTTCTTCTTCTTCTTTTTTTTTTAAACAGGGTCTCACCCTGTCACCCAGGCTGGACTACAGTGGCCTCATTATAGCTCACTGTTGCCTCAAACTCCTGGGCTCAAGCCATCCTCCTGCCCTGGCCTCCAGAATAGCTGGGACTATAGGCTCATGTCACCATGCCTGGCTAATTTTTCTGTTTTTTTTTTTTTTTTTTTTTGTAGAGACAGGAGTCTTGCTCTTGCTCCAGCTGGTCTTGAACTCCTGGCAGTCCTCTCACCTTGGCTTCCCAAAGTGCTGGGATTATAGGCATGAGCCACTATGCTCAGCTGGTTATTCTTTTTAATACAATCTGACAAGGTCTGGTTTTAATTTTTGTGCTTAGATGATATACATAGACTAAAAGTATTTTCATTGTTTGATTAATATCTATCATCTTATCAATTTTTCAAATTTCTTTTGTTTTCTTTTTCTTCTGCTTTGGATTACATTTTCATTGATTACTTTTTATGATCACATTTTGTCTCTACTATTGGTTTCTTATTTGTACCTCTCATTGTAATTTATTTTAACAATTGCCTTTGGGCTAACAATGTATTAATACATCTTTGTTTAATCAAAGTCTATCTTCAAGTAGTATTATTCCACTTCACATATAGTGTGAGAATTTAAGACAGTATACTCACAATACCCTTGTTTTATGTTTTGTTTTATGGTGGGGTTGGACATTTTAAATTTACCTATGCTCTAAACCCATAATACATTGCTTTATTTTTAGTTTAAACAGTCAATGATATTTTAGAGAGATTAAAAATAAGAAAAATAAATGTCTTTTATATTGTTCTTTTTTTTAAACCATTCCCAGGGATCTTCATTTCTTTATGTAGATCCAAGTTTCTGTCTGGTGTCAGAATCCTTTTTTTAAAAACAGAATTTCATTTAACATTTCTTATAGTTGAGATCTGCCATTAATGAATCCTTTTCATATTTGTTTGATTGAAAAAGTCTTTACTTCTTCCTCATTTTTGAATGATATTTTCACTATGTATAGAGTTGAAAGCTTTTATCTTCCAGCACTTTAGAAATGCGTTTCTTCTGGCATGCAAAATTTCTGGCAAGAAGTCTGCTATACCTCTTATCTGTGTTTTTTTTTCTATGTAATACAACTTTTTCTCTGGATGGCTTTGAGATTTTATGTTTTTGTGATCAGCATTTCGAATATTATGTTTCTATGTATGTTAATTGTATCTTATTATTATTATTTTGTTGTTTGGGCTTCTATGAGTTTCTAGGACCTGTGATTTTATGTCTCTAATAATTTTGGAGAATTTTCAGCCAATATCTCTTCAAATACTTTTTTTCTTTTTCTAAAGAATGTTGGGTACTAGATATTTTTAATAAATATTTCTTTAATGCTGTCTTCTCTCTCTCCTCTCTCTCTCTCTCTCTCTCTCTCTCTCTCTCTCTCTCTCTCTCTCTCTCTCTCCCTCTCTCCCTGAGTTTGAGCTTGGATGGTTTCTATAGACCTTTCTTTGGGTCACTTATTCTTTCCTTGGCTGTGTCAACTCTACTGATAAA
>CAUYRT010097251.1:0-18058 GCA_963574885.1 Lepilemur ruficaudatus
TTAAGGTTTCATGCCTTAGGTTTAGGTCTGTTAACCATCTTGAGTGTATTTTTGTGAGAGGCGAGAGGTAGGGATCCAGTTTCATTTTTCTGCATGTAGTGGATTAGGGGCTTTCTAACTCCCGGGGGGCGATCTTTTCAAAGGATGTCTTTTAAAAAGGTGCTTATGTTCTGCTTTTCCCAAAATTAGACTTGGGAGGATTGATTGATTTGTCTCTCAAGTTGATGGAAGGTTTATCTTTATAAATCATGGGATAAACTTCCCCCTTGTTTGTAGGAGTCTTTGTGTTAGACCTGAGAGATGATGATTACTTCTTGCTTTTTACCCTTACTTTGTTAAAGATGATGTAGGAGGAAGTTTTTTCAATTCATTTTAACTTTAGCTCCCCTGTTTTCCCAGTGTCAGAAGCAGTTTGCTATAGGTTCCTTCATTTAGTCTGATGGTATCATATCAAAATATAATAGAATAAAATCAATTTTTTTGGACAGTGAATTACATGAAGACAGTTCTTTGTAGGTCTGGTTGAATCCACGGGTGGATTTTAGAGTATTTAGATCAGTGCTTTCCAAGATTGGATAGGGGCTGGAGAAGATATAGAGGTACTCTAGAAGATGTGTTAAGGAAATCCACTGGGTGAGGGAGTTTGCTAATAATTATGCAGGCAACTTGTCAGCAGATTACTTTGTTTTGTACATTTCTGATTTATTCTGAGACTAGAGTGGGAATTTTCCTAATCCATTGGTTTTTTTCCACTGTATTTCAACATATTGCAGTTCATATGTCCCCAGCTAAGTGTATTTAAGGGGATTTTGGAAAAGAAACTGGATTAAATATAGTACTAATAATGTCAGCACAAAGGAGCTGCAAGAAAGTTGCAAAGTTGATGGTTTGTCTTTTAATATTAACTCTTTGTCAGCCACATAATGAGGTAAAAATAATCTGACAAGAAGTGACCAAAAAATGTCTAAATTATCAAAAAGGCCATTTGAAATTTAGATTTATTATTTTTAGTGAGCCTTACTGAAAGTTTATTTAGTGTCCAGAACATAATTATTAATACTATTTAAAAAATAGGAGCAAAAAGATTTTTGAACAGTTATCAAAATAAAATAAAATTTTAAATATTGTTTATTTAATTTTTAGCTGATTAATTTAAAATTCTATTTTGACTTGTTTATGATGTAACTGAATTTAGTATTACCGCAGTAGGTACATGTGTAATATGTGTATGTATATATATATTTATATGAATGATATATGCTCAAAAATGTTTTACTAAGTATATATAATATAAAAAATTTGGAGATCAACAACCTATCAAGTCCTTTGTTCTTCAAAGCAGCATGAAAGAATAGATATGAGCAGGAACTTTGGGGTTAAACAGACCTTGGTTTGGACTTATAACATTCTAGTTGCGGAGCTTGGGCAAACTACTCAATCTCACTCCCATTTGTAAAATTGGGGAAATAATATAGGGTTTGTGAGGGTTAGGTTAGATAATATTATTGACTACTTAGTACAAAGCCATGCATCTCAATGAATGGTAGCCATTGTTACTATATTATATCATTATTAATAGAGAGGTTGCCCATCCTTAAGGGAATCTTCCATAAGTAAGCTCATGTCTTAGATATAATCACAATGTAAAGGGAAAGAGAGCTAAATGTAGTCTAAAAGAAATAAGTCCTTAAGTTTCGTGGTTGTCAAAACTAAAAATTTCTAAGCATCCTGACTCTTTCGTGTGTGTGTGTGTGTTCACTTGTTGGTGTAAAGATTTGAGCTTTGGAAGAAATAGAGTTTATTATAGAGATTATGTGGGCAATGGCAGGTGAATATACTTGCCATGCTTCTTTCCCAGAGCAGTTCTAGTCTTTTGTTAGAGTTCTGAAGAGGAGAAATGCAACTATCCTACAGTTTCTTTGTTTTTTGCCTGTTTCCTTTGAATGTAATGGCTTCAGCTGTTATATGTTACCTGCTCCTTCTCTTAGTATGAAGAAAATTTACAGATCTGCTTCACACATAATCTGGTGAGGGTATAAGTGTGGTAGGAGTAGGAAGTGATAAATCGTACTATGCAGCAGGGAAAAATAACTTTTTCTTCATTTGAAATAGCCATTTTATTCTCCTGTGGCTTACGTTATAAAATATACAATAGTATATTTTAAAATGTATGAAACCCTTAGCTTCCTCATTCATAAACTTGGAATTCTAGTATATGCTTTTTGTTAATATTCACCCTGTATTTGAGCACCTATTGTGTATAGCACTGTGCTCCTAGGGATATGTAAATGATAAGACTTGATCCAATCCCTGCCCTCACTAGAGTTATAGTCCAATAAGTAGATAAATATGCCAAATAATTGTAGTTCACTAGGATTATGGCTATATTGGATGAATTTGTCTAAATTGGCCTAGGGAAATCAGAGGGGTCTTCATGAGGAAGTGGGGCTAAAAATTTCCTACTCTTACATTAAAATTCTTATTAGCAGCTATTTTAGAAATTAAGGACTATTTGACAAACTAAAAGGCATAGGCACAGCATCACAGTTTTCTTCAAAGTTGTTGGTAGTCTCTGATGCTTTAAAATAAAATTAGTTTACATATCTTCTTCTGTATACCAGTATTAAAGGTATTATATTTAGCTACCTGCAGATGTGCTTTGGAATTAGAATTGTTGAACAACTTGGAAGGAACTCAGTTTTTCTTCATTTCTCTCTTTTGCTTGTATAAGGCTACACATGAGGGGCTCATCTCTCTCTGCTTTCTCCTTCCAGATTTTAATCCACATTTACAACTTGAACTGTCACACAGAGGTGAATCCTGGTTTTGTGGGGTCTGTAGCTTACTGAATTTTAGAGGCTCTCTTTAAGAAAAAATACAAAATTATGAACTCAAAATTACATACAAAAGTTTATATGGGCCAGGTGCGGTGGCTCACACCTGTAATCCTAGCACTCTGGGAGGCCAAGGTGGGCGGATCGCGCAAGGTCAGGAGTTCAAAACCAGCCTGAGCAAGAGCAAGACCTTGTCTCTACTACAAATAGAAAGAAATTAATTGGCCAACTAAAAATATATAGAAAAAATTAGCCGGGCATGGTGGTGCATGCCTGTGGTCCCAGCTACTTGGGAGGCTGAGGCAGTAGGATTGCTTGAGCCCAGGAGTTTGAGGTTGCTGTGAGCTAGGCTGAAGCCATGACACTCTAGCCCAGACAACAGAGTGAGATTCTGTCTCAAAAAAAAAAAAAAGTTTATATGGAAAGGCAAAAGACCCAGAGTAGCCAACACAATACTGAAGAAGAAGAAAGTCAGAGGACTGATAATACTCAACTTAAATACTTACTGTGAATTGATGGTAATCAAGAGAGTGTGGTATTGATGAAAGGGTAGAAAACTAGATCAATGGGACAGTATAGAGAGCTTAGAATAGAGACTCACATATGTATAGTCAAATGATCTTTGACAAAGGAGAAAAGGCAATTCAATGGAGGCAGGATAGCCTTTCAACACATGTTGCTGGCACAACTGGACATCTACATACACAAAAAAATGAACCTAGAAACAGACCTTATACCCTTCATAACAATTAACTCATAGATTAAAAATGAATTAATGGATCATCTTAAAGGGCCATTAAAATGGATTATAGACTAAGGATAAAATGGTAAACTATAAAACTTCCAGAAGATAACATAGGAGGAGAAAATCTAGGTGACCTTGGGTTTGGTGATGAGTTTTTAGGTATAACAACAAAAGCATGATGATGATGTGACATAAAATAATGACAACTTGACTAATGTTTTTATGAATCTTTTGAGTAATTTCAATAGAATTTTTGTGTTTATTAATCCATTAATAAAGGAAAGATAGAATAAAAGTAACATTTTATTCTGTCATCAGGATTTAAGTATAATATTTATTTTATCCAAGCTCAGTGCAGTAGCTTGCTCCTGTAATCTCAGCACTTTGGGAGGTTGAGGCAAGATGACTGCTTGAGTTCAGGAGTTTGAGACCAGCCTGAGCAACATAGTGAGACCCCGTCTCTACAACAAACATAAAAATTGTCTGGGCTTGATGGCACACAGCTATAGTCACAGCTACTCAGGAGGCTGAGGTGAGAAAAATCACTTGAGCGTAGGAGTTTGTGGTTGTAGTGAGCTATGGTCATGCCACTGTACTCCAGCGTGGGTGACAGAGACCCTGCCTCAAAAAAATTATTTTATCCAACAAGATCCTTATTTTCTATTGCTAATTTCCATTTACCCTAAACATATATTCCCAGGATTACCATTTTCTCAACTCATTTTGTGAAAATGGTACTTTATACATCCTTGTATAGGTGAGTCTTACTTTTCCAAAATCTTCCCCTTTCCAGTACATTGACGTCATACTTTACGGTGGAAGGGAGAATACTCATTATTCTCTTCTCCTAAGGCAAGGAGACATGGCATTCCTTTCAAGAGTGGAGATTTTGCACATACCCTGAGGAGCAGTTTCCACCTATATGCAAAACTGTGACTGCTGCTTCATTTTCTTCAGAGAGGATTTAGGGTTGAGGAGCCACCCAGGACCCGAGAATATCATCTCCTTTTCAAGTGGGCCAAGCCAAAAGAAGAGTATATACTAAGCAGGAACAGTAAACTAATGCTAATGAACAGGGATTTTTCTTTTAAAATAGCTTTAAGATTATATTCTCTTAGAAGGAAAAAACCCCAAACTAACATTCTTGTGTCTTTGAGTCAGATAATTTTTTTCATGATGTTTAAGAGATGTTTGCTTATGATACAAACTTATTTTCTAGCATATGATTTCTAGAGAACAAATTGGCCCACCTTCTTTAAAGAATTTTTCTTTACACTTGCCTTCCCCTTCACATCACTGACTCCAGGCCTGTATTTTTTTGATCTTCCATGTAAGTAGATTCACAGAACCTGATTTTTATGAGACCTCACACAACCAAACAGCCTCATATTCAACGGTGATGTTTACTACTTTATTTCTTTCAACTTAATTGTATCTGTGGTAACTTCATAATGTTTTTTATGAACTAGCAATACCCAATCTAGTATATGGAAAATTTTTCTTCATGTCATCTTTACCTTCTTTGTAAAAGAGGAGAATAGAAAAGCAGGAAGGGGCTCACATTGGTTTTGAAGCAAAATACATTCTGGAGTGTTTGTTGGGTATTGAATGCTGCCACTTTTGTTCTTGAGAAAAACACTTCTCTTGAGAAGAAGAGGCAGTAAAGACTCAACCCCATCTAGCAAAGAGCTTCCTGTTTAGCATTATCATTCCATTCTTGGAGTTGCCCAGTTTCAGATGGGAATTAATCCATTCCACCCTGTTGAGAATGACTCTTTTGTTTGCTTGGCCGAAGTTGTCATTTCAGCATTTAGTACTCTAGGCAAGGATTCCAAGAAACTCGTAAAAAGCTAACCAGATAAAAAATTTTCCAAATTAAATAAAATTTATAGCTGAAATGTCATTAGAAGTCAAGTCTAACCCTGCCACATTATAGATGAATAAACTGAGGCTACTCGTTCAAGGTCAAACAGTTTGCCTAGGTGAGACTAAAATCCAAACTTTGTTTTGTTTTGTTTTGTTTTTTGAGACAGAGTCTCACTCTGTTGCCTGGGCTAGAGTGCCGTGGCATCAGCCTAGCTCACAGCAACCTCAAACTCCTGGGCTCAAGCAATCCTTCTATCTCAGCCTCCTGAGTAGCTGGGACTACAGGCATGTGCCACCATGTCTGGCTGAATTTTTCTATATATATATTTAGCTGGCCAATTAATTTGTTTCTATTTTTAGTAGAGACGGGGTCTCGCTCTTGCTCAGGCTGGTTTTGAACTCCTGACCTTGAGCGGTCCACCCGCCTTGGCCTCCCAGAGTGCTAAGATTACAGGCGTGAGCTTAAAATCCAAATTTTGGATTCTTGAGTTCATTGTTCTTCCCGCTATGCTGCAAAATGCTTTCCTGGAAATGAAATAACATTGTTTTCCAATTGAAAGACAATTTCCAATTAAAGACAATTTGTATATGTACTCCAAAATTTTTACTGAATTGCTGCTCTGTTGAATGCAGAGGTAGGCACTCATAATGTGGCTCTGGATGAGCCTACATGACCTCATAGGCAGATTCATGACAACACATTGAGAATAAGTGCTCTACTCTCAGAGAAGGGGATAAAGTATTGTAGGACCCAAAGTAACTCTGCTCAGGGGATAGAGAAGGGCTTCACTAAGTGGATTTCTTACCAAAGTCTTGAAGGAAGCATATGAATTGTAACATGCATGAGAAGAAATACTTTAATTTTATTGAAAATGTGACATACATTTAACCTTTATTGGATTCCTGAGACTTTGAAGTCCCTGTAGTAGAGGTGACATAAAAGAATCTAATTTAAGAAAACAATTCATGCTAAGAGGATTAAGTCTACAGTATAAATCCAGGAGGGACTTTTTAATTCTCTTTAAGTCTTTTATTTTTATTTTTGGTGGCTGGTGGTAGTAGTTAATATGGTCTTTTTTTAGGGTAATGATTAGATTTTAGGTATAGATGATGGAGAAAAATAGACTATCCTTCTGTCATGTGTTTGTGTTTTTTAATACAATTATGATTGTTTACCTATGTGATGATATAAATTAGCCATGAAATATTATATAGAAAGAAATTGGAAGAAACAGATTTCTATTCTAAACATGAGGGGTATACTGTGTTACTAAAATAAACTGTGGGTTATTTCCTAAAAAGTGTTTTCTCTTGGTCTTAGCACAGGTTGTCACAGGTCACTTTCAGTAGGCCCTCTCTTTTTGGTTTATGCCTGTTAGTCTGAAGTTATAAAATACGTGGTTAGTACTTTTTTGCTAATCTCTCAGAGCACAATAAGCTTTCAGTAGACTCTCAAATCCTCCAGCAAAAGTCAGTTTTCCAACTACCTAGTTACTTGTCTCTGTATTTCTTGATTCTTAGCTTTTTCCTATTTAGTAGCTCAAAGTAACAGTATCATCTTTTAACTCTCCAATATCTTTGAACTATCTTTTGAAGAGAAGGCATGCACTGTCATTGTCTGCTTCAGATATTTTTAATTATTTTGTGTAGAAAGGAATATAGCCTATTTTATTGGAGTTAAATGTATAGTTTTATAACCTGTTTGAAAAAGCAAAACAGATTTAAGCTGTTAAAAGCTCTCCTTACAGATAGTCCTATCTTGCTGGAATATTAATATTTGCAGAAGGCTAATGGGATGCTCTCTTAGAATGATGAGTCCAAGAGATACCTAGTGTTCACTTTGTTCCCCTTCCTCATTCCAAGAAAACCAAATATGCTAAATGAGGTCTATGTTGGCTGTTCATCTATAAATTCATGAACTTCCATAAAAATCCCAATAATATGCTGTTGGTATTTTGAGTAGTCTTTTATAAATCATTTATTAACTGAAATCAAATGTATATAAAGTACAATGCTAGGTGCCATGGAGAAAAAGAAGTTGAATATATGTTCTTGATTTCTAGAGTAGCTCATATAACCAGAGTGTTAAATATTGATCTAAAAATAAATGCCAATATAAAAATAGCATTTAGAATTACAAAGTTAATAGGCAAATTTGAAATTAAATTGTTATAATTTATGCTTAGTATTGGTTGAGGTAGAGGAAGGTGTGGTTCTATGGAGAGAGCACCAACCCATTTTTCAAATTAGATGGGAAATGTGGAGATAAATTTCTAAGAAATGATAAAGGGCTAGAAAAACCAATGGCAAACATTTTTTAAAAATTACAGTATCAAAATAGAAACTGATTAGTATTGAAAGGTAGGGTCAATCTTTCAGAGCTAAGGGATCTATTTAAGGGAAAGTTTAAATATTTGGTTTCAAAAAATGCCTAGACTTGTATCAGATTAACATCAGAGAAAAGGATATGGAACATTTTCTAGAAAAATTAGCAAAGAGTAGTAAATTCTTAAGAGCCAGAAAGGCCAGCAGGACTAGAATGCTGACTTTAACATCAAGTCCCACATCAACAGTGGGGCTTTGGAAAATAACTTAATCTCTTTAAGCCTCAGCTTTCTTAGCTGTACAGTGGGGATAATAATAATATCCACTTCATATGGGCTGTTGTGAAGATTTAAGTAATGTTTAGGGCTTAGCCCATGCTCAGCTTAAAGTAAGCCCTTAAGTGACAATCGTTATTAATATTATATAACCAAAGCTTAGAAAAAGAAGAGTTTAAAATATGATAATAATATATATCTAATTTTAACATTGTTTTTCTTTTATATTAAAATCACAATTGCTCTTTTTGTAGAAGTTCATAAGAACCCTAACAATTTAGTTAACTTTTGTAGATTTAAAGAATTTGTTGCTAAAATATTATTGATAAAATATTACTAACATGATCTACATCAATGAAATAATTGTCATAAGTGGAGACAGACTATTTTAAGAAATTTTTAAGAATTAAAGTTTTCTACATACCTAAATGCAGCAGATAATTTTTTGCATTTTTAATGACTCAGGTAGTAAGATAGAGTTAAGAATAAAAGTGGCACAGAAGAAGTACTCATCTGTATTTATTATAGTGTATTAAGGTAATTACATTAAGAGAGATTTAAGTTCTATAAAATTTAGGAAGGATAAAAGGCAGTGGGATTGAAATACACACTATTTGCAAATATAGAACTGTCTTTCTGTATCCACGGGGAATTGGTTCCAGGACCCCCATGGATACCAAAATCCAAGGATGTTCAAGTCTCTTATATAAAATGGTGTGCTTGCATATAACCTACACACATCCTCCTGTAACTTTAAATCATCTCTAGATTACTTAGAATACCTAATACAATATAAATGCTATGTAAATAGTTGTTATACTCTATTAGTTTTTAGAATTTTTACTATTTTTTTATTGTTGTGTTGTTAATTTTTATTTATTTATTTT
This sequence comes from Lepilemur ruficaudatus, assembly GCA_963574885.1. NCBI lineage: Eukaryota > Metazoa > Chordata > Mammalia > Primates > Lepilemuridae > Lepilemur > Lepilemur ruficaudatus. The sequence continues at coordinate 8,933 of CAUYRT010097251.1, forward strand.
CAATCCATAGTTGGTTGAATCCATGGATTGGAACCCATGGAACTTGCAGGTATGCAGGGCCCTCTGTATAGGCTCTCTTAAAATATGAAGTGTTACTGGTATCTTGTGTCAGAATTTAATGACAAAGGGCTGAGATTGTATTAAATTTGGAAATGGGAAAGGTGGACCTTCAAGAAAAAGAGGATCAGTGGGAACAATAGAACCTCAAACAAGTTGCAGTCATAGAAGCCCCAGCCATGCCAGAATCTTGACAACTTCATGAGGAGAGAGTAACTTTTCCTATCCACATTATTTGAAAGCATAAAATCTGGGGTTCAGTCCTGTACTTCCACTTACTAGCATTTTCATTTTGGACATGTCACTTAATTTCTGTGAACCCCCTTTCTTATCTGTAAAATGAGGATGATGATTTCTATCTAGCTCATAGGATTGTTTTCAAGATTAAGTGAAATAATGTACATACAAGTACTTTACAAATTATTAATATAAAACCCTACCTAATTGTGAGTCAATATTACAATATAGGGATCTTCCTAGGTGTTAAGTAGATTGTGTTTAAAAAATAATTTACAGGGATTATTATTGAATAGTTCTTATCACTGTTAAAAGAAGTTTGTAACCTTGTATCATCAAATAGAATTTTATTGACCCTTTTTTGATTTAGTTAGTGGAGATACTTAGATTGTGAAAAGAGAATGCTAGAGTTTACTGCAAAAAGAAAGCTATAGAACTAATTGGAATGGGGCAGTTATTTTCTAGAATTTTGGAGAATTCTAAAAACACATTAAAAATATGACATTTTCTAATATTAACCAAAATGACCAACTCTCTTAAAATGTAACACACGGTTTAATTTTTAGCTTTGTAGGGACTTGAGAAATATACAAGTTCTTTAATCAAAAGAAAAATGCCCTTTTTCTGAAGTTATGCTTTTCCAGGTTATCTTATAGTAGATATAAGGGCATTAAACTATCTCTGTTCCCTATTTGAAGCACAAATGCAAACGGTAGTGTTTCTCCTTTTCAAATTAGTATTCAAGTGTATTTGGGGAGGGAGACTTATACCCTGACCTTGTGCTGGTCCTTGGGTATGCACTGGCTGATAACTCATGAGCTGGATTTAGTGGACTTTATTCCTAGGCAATGTATTGGCATCTGCTTCTGAAGTCTACAAATGATATAACTCCTGATATAACTTTAGACTCAGTTTTATTAAGACCTAAACCCTTGTCTGGCATGGCTTTACCTTGGCTTCCACTGACGCAGCATTTGTCTCAAGTCTCTGCCGTGCACTACAGATAGCTCTGAGCCTACTGACTGCCTCCTATAGTCTTTTCTTCAGATTCTCCTTACTGTTCACCCTGGAAAGCTCCGTGTCGTGATTGCTGTAATAACAGTTACTGTTTCATTCTTTCCTCAGGGGCATGTAGAAACCTTTGGGTTTACTCAAGGATGCTCCTTTTTTTTCTGTAGGGAAAACAGGAAAAGAAAATATTTTAGCCCAATTTCCACAATTTAGAGAAAACAATGTAATGTCCCATGATGTGGATTGCCCCTAAATTCAAAAGTTTAATCATTCAACCCAAAAGAGAAACACTGAGAAACATGAAATATAGACAATATAGAAAAATATTTTAATAAAGTAGAAGGGAGCTACATATTAAGGACATTCTTTATTTTAACTCTGGAAACATTATTTACATTATTTAGCATCTCTGGACCTCAGTTTTCTCACCTCTAAAATAGGCAACAAAATTTTTTTTATTTTGGGATTTATTTTAAGATCAATTGTAAGGATTAAATAAATAAAGCACTTAGAAAAGTGCCTTACATATGGTACTCAATAAATTTGAGTTATATTATTATTTTCATTGTTCACAAAATCTAGTAGAGTGCCAGATTTAAAAAAACTAAATTTTAAAATAATGTGCTATTGTATAATTATTCAGTGGAATGTTATGCAGCTATTAAATTCATGGGTTTATTTTTTATGGAAAGGAAAAATATTTGTGGCATAATGTTAAGAGAAAAACACCATATACAAACCATCTGCTGAATGATCTGAATTTTGTTTCAAAAAGGAATATATGAACTCTGTAAAGATTTGAAGAATATATATAACAAATTGTTTATATCTGAGTGATACATTATGGGTGATTTTAATTTTCTTCTTTATGTTTTTAAGTATAGATTTTATGCATGAAGTGAAAAAATAGTTTCAGATTGCACCATAAGGCAAAACCACACTATGTTGTATGCAAGAAAAGTACTTTAAAATGCAATTCAGAAAGATTGAAAACAAAAAGTTGTGAAAAGTACACCAGGATGCCCACACAAAAGCTTATATACAAATATTTATAAGAGTATTAGTCATAAAGCCTCAAAAGTCGAAATAATACAAATGTCAATCAGCTGATGAATGGATAAACAAAATGTATATCCATAAAACAGAATATTAACTTGGCAATAAAAAAAAGATGAACTACTGATACATGCTACAACATGGATGAACCTGGAAGACATTGTGCTAAGCCAGTCATAAATGGCCACATTATTATGTGATTCCACTTGTATGAAATGTCTGGCATAGTCAAATCTATAGACACAGAAACTAGGGCTGGAGGCTTGGAAGGAAATGGGGAGTGACTGCTAATGAATATAGGGTTTCTTTTTGGGGGTGATGAAAATATTCTTAAATTGAGTGTGGTAATGGTTGCATAACTATGAATATACTATTGAATTGTACAATTTAAATGGATGAATTGTATTGTTTATGAATTACATCTCACTAAAGCTGTTTAAAAATGTATACTAGTAAATACAAAAAAGTGGGAGTCACAATGGAAATATCAGTAAAAGTGAGTGTTAAACTAAAAAGCATTAAATGAGACAAAACAAACTTTTTCATGCTAATACATACAATATGTAATGACATTTGTGAATATTTATGTACCAAATAATCCAAAACAACTTTTCTACAGCAGAAATTTAAGAGATAAAAGGACAAAGGAAAAGAGATTTAAGAGAGAAAAGGAAAAATAATGAGAAATGTTAATATTTATGACTTCACCTCTCAGTTTAACATAAACCAAGTAGACACCAAAAATATGTATAGACTTAAAAATATATATAGTATGTGTATATATATATGTATATACCCACACACATGCATACACACAATTTTACTTTGAAATGAAGAAGGTATACACACACTTTTATTTTGAAATAAAGAAGTGCCTCACGGAGTATTTTCTGATATTGATTGTAAAAGTTACAATTCACAAAGAAAGTCTCGATACAGTCCCTAAAGATTAAACAGTATGTAATCCAGTAAAATTATAGATTAACAATAAGAACAACAGCAACAAAACCCTGCCCCAATCTGGAAATTAAAAAAAAATAAAAACAAACAAAAAAAGCCTCTCAGTTGCTGGGTAAAATAGAAAATATAATCAATCTAAAATTATAAAATTTCTAGAAAACAATGGTAATGAAAATACTAGATACTATAAACTATGAAATATAGCTAAAGCAGTGCTCATAAGAAAATTTAGATCTTTAAATGATTATCTCAATAAAGAAAGAAAATAAATACACTAAGCACTTATCTCAAACAATTCAAAAAAATTAAAAAACATAACTATACACATAGATATTACTATGTATTTGCAGAATGAAATTTGAGAGGGAAACATAAAAAATGAATAAAAATGATTATCTAGGGATGGACATAGGCAGAATTATGGGATGAACAAAAGTAGGTTAAGAGGGAGTTTTTCTTTATATGCCTGCTGTGATTTGAATGTGTCCCCCAAAATTCATGTATTAGAAACCTAATCCCAATGCAATGGTATTGAAAAGTGGGGACTAATGGAAGGTGTTCAGGTCATAAGGGCTCCACCTTTATGAACGTATTAATGCTACAAAAAGGGCTTTCAAGAGTGAATTCTCACTCTTGCTCTTCTGCTTTCTATCATGTGGGACATAGCATGCAAGGTGCCATCTTGGAAGAAGAAAATGATCTCACTAGATACCAAATCTGCCAGAATTTTGACATTAGAATTCTCAGTTTCCAGAATTGTGAGCCAATAAATTTCTCTTATAAACTTATAAAGTTACCATGTTTGTGGTATTCTGTTATAGCAGCACAAAATGGACTAAGACAGATATTGATTTACTATAATAAATATCTAAAAATGTGAAATTAGCTTTGGAACTGAGTGATGGGTAGAGGCTGGAAGAATCTGGAGGAGCAGGCTAGAAAAAACCTAGATTGCCATGAACAGAGTTAAGGGCAATTCTGGTGGCCGCTCAGAAGAAGAGGAGAACTATGGGGAAAGTATGAAAAGTTCTTAGAGGTTACAAGTAGTTGTGATTAGAATGTTCATCAAAAAATGGATGGTAAAGGGAATTTTGATGAGACCTCTGGTGGAAATAAGGAACAAGGTATTGGAAACTGGAGAAAAGGACATCCTTGTTATAAAGTGGCAAAGAACTTGGATGAATTGTTTATGTCCTAGGCGGGGGTAGGGAATCTTTTCAAGTTGGAAGGCCGCATTAATTTAGCTGTAATAAAATAAGTCCTCATTCAAGAAACTTCAATTAGATATCCTTAAAAATGTACATTATTTTATAAAAAATTTAACCACTATATACTTAGTAATTTCAAAAAATCAAAACTATTTGTTAATTTTAAAGTTAACTAACCATTCAGTGACTTCATTGTGTCGGCTTTTTGTTGGAAAGCATTTGACTATTTGGTTGCAGCATGGAGGTCGAGAGTTTCAGTTGATCCTCTAGATGGGTATCAGCAATTTGTGACCTTAAGGGTGTCTTGATTTGGGTTCGGTAGGAGGATGTAGATTCACAACAATAAGTGGTTTAAAGGCAAGGAAGCATTTTTTTGGGCATATTGCCGAAGCCATGGGTATTCTACTGCATTTCCCCATATTTCAGTTGGATTTTTGTTAGCATCAAACAATGACTTTAAAATGTCATCTACTGAGAGCTCAATCAATTCCATTGATGGTTCTTTAGGTGCCTTAGTAATATCAACTAGGTGATGCTGAAATGCTAATTTGAGTGTGATGTGATGATTCTCAGAGTCAGTGAACCTTTCATTGTATTTTCCAATTAATAGGTCTATAACAGCTGCAAAGGTCTATAACATTCTTCAAATGATTCACATATATCATCCTGCTCATCGATGACCTTTACTAACTGGGGAAAATGGACATCTGAAATTTCCCTTTGAAGAAGAAGTGTTTTGGAAAAAGATAGCTTTTTTTTTTGAAATACTTGGATTTTTGCCACATATCATATATAGACTTAGTTTTACCTTGCAAAGAAATAATCATTTTGATTTGACATGATATCACATAAAAATGCTGCATTCCTCCAGAAATCTTCATTCAATAATTCACATTACTGATTCTGTTCTTCATAAAATTTAACTGTCTATTCTCACAGAGATAAAATTTTGGCCAACACTTGTACCTTTAATAGCCAATGCACTTTAGAATGATAGGGCAAATCCACACTGAAAACCTCATCATTCAACTTGTTAGCATGTTACGAAACTGATAATGCCATGTTGCATTTGCATGAATATGGTTAACAATATTTATAACTTGTTGCAAAGGGTTACTCAGAATAGTAGTTTTGGCACAGAGATTTTACTGATGCAAGATGCAATGAAAAGAAATGAGAGCATCTGGATCTGTTAATACTTTTTTAATCTGTGCAATAAAACCTCATGTTTTCTTGTCATAGAAAGTGCACTGTCTGTACGTATACTCACTAAATGTACCAAATTCAGTCCAACTTCTCAACGTTTATCTTGAAAGTTGTTGTAGATATCTATTCACCATGTTCTGTTTGCAAGAGTGCCCGAAGTGAGTAACTCTCATAGCAAAGAAAATCTTCTGTTATGATCCGAATGAAGTATAAAACCTGCCAAGTCAGTAGTATCAGTTGATTAATCCAAAGTGATTGAATAATATATATTTTCCTTTTGAAGTATTGCATGAAGTTGCTCTGTTAAGTTGAAGGCTAATTCATGCTGCTGATCAGTTATGGTTCTCCTTTAAAAAGGCAGTTGTTTGTACTTTGAAACGTTATCTCGGGGTCTAAGCATCCTACAACTTTGACAATACATTCTTTCACAATTTGTGCATCACCGAATGGCTTCCATTTTTTCCTGAATATATAATCTACTTCTCTTTTTTAATGAGTGTTTAAGTTGCTTCAGTGGCATTATTTCTAGGTCTTACTGCTGCTTTTAAGAATTGTCTTTGCTTTTGCTTTTCATCTTTTAATTTCTGAAATACAACCTTTCATGTCTCTCCCTCTAATTTAAAATATTTGTGGTCCTTATGAGTACCATAATGCTGATGAGCATTGAATTTCTTTAATGTTGATATTGCAGTATCACAAAGCAAGCAAATCATCTTATCTTTAGCAGAGATCTGGGTTCAGCTTTTGCTCTGCAGGTGTCAGCTAAGTGGCTTTGGACAAATAAGGTAGTGTTATTTACCTGCATTTTATAAGATTCAGATTGAATAAGGTAGTGGATGTGCTTTTCTGTGTTACGTAGTTTAATAAGTTTAGTTGTAGCTCTGTGTCTCTTTGAGTACATAAAAGAAGGTTGGGATATTTTAGAACTTCTATTTCATTTTCTGATTTTGTGGGATACTATTACAAGAAGCTGCTAAGGACTAATAGTATAAAGGGAAGATTTTTGTCAGTGGTAGAATTGTTGGTCTGTCAATAACACCTCTGAAAGCTTACTAGCATAAAAGAAAGTGCAATTTTTTGTTTGTGATTTTTTAATCCTTAGTTAAGGTGAAATCCAGGTGTTTGGATTAAAAGATTATTTGGACTCAAGGAGAGCCCTATGGAAGGGAGGTTGGGACAGAGATGGTATTGCCTGCAGTAGATTTTGGGGACTCATGGACTAAAGGAATAGTCTTCATTTGTAAGCAAGCATTGAGGAACTTGTTAGAAAAATGGAGATTAGTTGGCCATAGTCTCAGGGCTCTTGAGTGGAGATAGGAAATTACATTTTTACCAATAAACACGTCAGATATTTTTGATGCAGATACATCTTTAATCACATTTTCAAAGAATTGAGCTATAACATATATAAAACTGTCATAAAATAATAGGATATGATATAATAATGATAAAATGAAAATGATATGAAAGATATATGATACAATATGAAAGGTATGATAAAATTAATGATAAAATGATAAGATGAAAAATGGTATTTAGAAAATTTATTAATATTTTACTTAGTTGATTACCATGTTAAAATAAATTCCTTAAAGTATTTTTTCTTATCCTGCTTATTTATTTATTGGTTCATGTATTTCTCATTAAGCATATGTACTTAAATTTTATTTAGCGTTTATAGATGCTTATATTTATGAAAGGAGAGTATTCGGATAATGATTTACTGTTTTGGTAAAGCCTTGTTGCAGTAGAACTTCCCAAATGTTCTAGGTTCTTCTTGGGCAAGTTCCTTCATTCATTCAGAACTTACTTATTGAGGATCTACTATGTACCAGACACTGTTTAATTTCTGCAAAATATAATAATAACATTTTAGAAGGGAAGTGAAAGTAAACTAAGCAAAATATATACCCTAATCCCAGCTACTCGGAAGGCTGTGGTGGGAGGATTGCTTGAGGCCAGAAGTTCAGGACCAGCCTAGGCAACATAGTGAGACACCATCTCTTAAAAAAAAAAAAAAAAAGAAAAGGAAAAAAATAGAAAAGTTAAAGCAAGAAAGGGGAATAGAGAGTTCCGGGTAGGTATTTAATTTTAAATAGGGTATAGAGGGGAGAGCTTACTGAGAAAGTGACATTTGAGGAACAACTCAAGTAGTTGGGGAGCAGGTCATACAGGTAAGAGGGAAAGAGTGTTCCAGGCTGATGGAGTATCATGGCCAAAGACTCTGAGCCATATGCATGTAAGCTATGTTCCAAGGACATTGAGGAGCCCAGTGTGGCTGGAGAGATATGAGCAAGGGGATTTTGGTAGGGGGATGTGTCTAGAAAGTTAATGATAAGGGGAATTTAGGAATTAAAGGATGGAAGAGAACAGATGATTTATGGTCTTTGGAGTTTTTCAAATTAGAATAATAATCTTAAAATCTGCAGAAAACATCACAGCATTCTGAGTTGGGTTTTAATAATCTGGTTAAGAATTGTCACACAAGACCATTGACATAATAAAATCATTTTCAAGGGCAGGGATCATGTCCTTTATTCCTCTTTGAAAATCCAGTGCTTGCAGAGCAAGCATTTAATACATATTTTCTTGAGCTGCATTTCTAAAGAGAATTGTCAGAAATGGGGTTTGGGATTGAGACCACCTTGTTAAAAAAATTTTAGAAGAAATTATTTACAGATTGATTTTGATGATAAATGCCAATGCTCAATCAAGTTTTGATAATAAGTTCTTCATGTAACCTCCTGGTCCTCAGATTAGTTAATTCAAGAACTACAGAATCACAAAAACATTCCTTTTGGATAAAAGATATGTTTTTCTCTTAGTAATTTAAAAAAATTTTTTTAAATTTCAGCATATTATGGGGGTACACATGTTTAGGTTACGTATATTGCCTTTGCCCCACCTGAGTCAGAGCTTCAAGCATGTTCATTCCCCAGATGGTGCACACTGCACGCATTAGGTCTGTATATACCCATCCCCTCCTTCCCTCTCCCATCTGCCCAACACCCGATGAATGTTATTACTATATGTTCACTTAAGTGTTAATCAGTTAATACCAGTTTGATTGTGAGTACATGTGGTGCTTGTTTTTCCATTCTTGGGATACTTCAATTAGTAGCATGGGTTCCAGCTCTACCCAGGATAATACAAGAGGTGTTATAATCACCATTATTTTTTGTGGCTGAGTAGAACTCCATGGTATATATATACCACATTTTATTAATCCGCTCATGTATTGAAGGGCACTTGGGCTGTTTCTACATCTTTGCAATTGTAAATTGTGCTGCTATAAACATTCTAGTGCAGTATCTTTTTTATAGAATGTCTTTTGTTCTTTTGGGTATATGGCCAGTAATGGGATTGCTGGATCAAATGATAGTTCTACTTG
>CAUYRT010097255.1:0-45414 GCA_963574885.1 Lepilemur ruficaudatus
TTCCTTCCAGTTCTCCTCTGCAACCTCCTCCCGTGGAGTCTCTCATGGTCTCAGGTATTTCTCCTTCTGACCCTCGTCCGATGTATACTTGTCTGCTTGCTTAATTCTCCCGCTTTCTTCTAAAATCTGTCTTTTTTGCGGAGACACTCTGGCTGGCGGCTTTACTTGTCCGCCATTTTTAATTCTGCATCAAGATTGAGTAAATTTTAAATGAAATATTTTGTCAATCAAATTTGAGGTTTGATGAGTGAAAACATTTGACTACATATCTGTAACTTCATCCACATAATAGTTTTGTTCGCTCACTCTTTTTGTATTCTCTCCAATTTTCAAGCTCCATTTAAATTTCTTTCAGAAAAAAAAAATTCATATCATTGTCACTTACAATAGAAATATCTCCCAACTCTAACCTAAGATCTTCAATTCCACCTGATGACTAAGAACTTTTAAAAAAGAGAAAGGTTTCTCATTCTCAGAGTAATTTAGTGCATATCACCAAATAGTCTTTCATTTTTGTGTGCAAATGTTGTTTCTTCAAAAGTAGAAGCAGTGCAGTGTCTTAGCCTCTTTTTCATGTCACACAAAGCTGGGCATATTCTTGATGTTTGTTGAATAAACACATATTTAATAATTGTAGTGTTAGGATTCTTTTCACTCAGATGCACCTGTTTTCATAGAGACTATATCTTGAATTGAACTGATTTCTTATTTTAGGGCCCTGCAGAATGATCTTGTTCTGGTTGCTTTTACATATTTTTAAATAGCCATTAGTTCCTGAAACAGCAAGGAATTAGTTTTCCCCTCTGAAGACTGAAATTCAAGGAAACAAGGAAACCAACTCTTCCGGCTATAGTAAGAGGTAAATAGGTGCAGTACAATATGGAGATATCAAAAGTTTTCCCTGACATCTATTAACCCTCTAACCTGGTACTGATTCTCTTCACTTTTCTGCACTTAGTTTCATCATCTATAAACAGGAATTTTTTGGCATGTATTTTTAAAAAATAAACTTAATTTTTAGAACAGCTTTAGATTTGTTCAAAAAAATGCAAGGGTTGCGCAGAATTCCAATACATCTTGCACCCAGTTTCCCTATCACTAACATCTTACATTAGTACAGTACATTCATAACAACTAATAAACCAATAGTGTTACAATATTATTAACTTAAGTCCATACTTAGATTTTCGTAGTTTCTTTTCTTAATGTCCTTTTTCTGTTTTAAGATCCCATCAGGGAGACCACATTACATCTAGTTGTCATGTCTTGCTAGGTTCCTCTTGCCTTTGCAGACTGTGTTTTAGACTTTTTTGTTTTGTTTTTGATGACCTTGATAGTTTTAAGGAGTACTAATCAGGTGTTTTGTAAAACATCCTTCTATTGGGTTTTGTCTAATGTTTTTATCATGATTAGACTCATGTCATGGGCTTTTAAGAGGAAGACCACAGAGGTAAAGTTCTGATTTCATCAATCATATTGTATCATGTGTACATACTATTAACATGCTTTTTCATTGTTGGTATTGACCTTAATCACCTGGCTGCAGTAGTGTTTGTCAGGTTGATTCACTGTAAAGTTAATTCTTTACTATTTAGCAAGAAGTGTCTATGTGCAATCAACACTTAAAGAGTTGGGAGTTATGTTCCACCTTCTTAAACGTGCCATAAATATATAAATTACTTGAGATTATTTTTCTTGGAAATTTTTCTCTTCTCCCCCATTTGTTCGTTTATGCAACAATTTATTTATTATATGGATATTTTATACTTTGGGTCATACTGTAGTACTACTTTTTTTTATTGCACAGATTGCTCTAGCTTTGGTCATTAGAGTTCTTTCAGTTGGTTTCTGTATTCCTTTGAAATATCCTCATCTGTGTGTGTGTGTGTGTGTGTTTCTGTGTGTGTGTGTGTTCAAAGGAATTTTGAGGTTAAAACTGAAATTAAAACAAGCCCTGGCATATATCTACTCAATTGCAAAATAGAAAATGAGAAAGGAAACAAAACAAGGAAAACAAAATAAAAACATCTTTCAATCTTTTCACTTGGCTTTATTTCCTTCCAGAACTTTAAACACTAACTTCATGAACACTGATGTCTTCACATGGTCAAACCCAGGAGATCTTTCTCTTACTCTTTGTTCTTAGCCTCTTGAGAGCTTTGACATGGTGCACCTCTCCTTCCCATGTGAATGTCTTTATTTTTCCTTCATTAGCAATTCCATCTCAAGCCTCTTGTCATACTCTCCACTTCTGTTAACCTTCAAATATTCCAGTCCTAAAGAGATTGGAGTATCTAATCCTTTCTCCTTATCAGAAGAACCCATGGTTTAAATAGCATCTGTTAATATAAACTTGTCAACCAAATGTATATCTTTGGTTCAGACTTTTCCCCTAAGGTCCAGACTCATATACCCAACTGTCTTCTTAGTACCTCAACTTTAGAGTCTTAAAGGCATTTCAGACCTATCATTCCTGAAAAAGAATTTTTTATTTTCACCCTATCCTAATCTTCATTATTAGTTAATGGTTCTACTGTACACACAGTAAACACATACTCTACAAACATTGTTATGAGCTTTAAGTACCATTACATTGCATTTGGAGCACATTCCAAATCCTTGTCCTGGCTCCCAAATTCTTCATTATTCTCCAGTTCAATCACTCAATTGGATTCCTTTCTGATTTTCATGCCATGTTTTTACTTGCCCTATGCTTTAAACATGTGCTTTGCTCTGCCTATAACTCTATTCCTCAGAACTCACTATGTGACTGATTTCTTCTTAATTTGAGGCTTGTCGGCTAAATATGTTTTCCTTGAGGAGAAATTCTGTGATTACCCTTCCTCTATCACATACTCTTAGATATTTCCAGTATAACATACCAAACATTTGGTAATTCTCATATTTATTTTTCATTTGTCTATTTGTGCATTTCTCTGTTGTACTAGCATATGAAGTTTATGTAGTCAAGAACTTTGATGTTATTTACAAATCTCCAATATTTAGCATAGCATTTGGAAAATATTTTATGCCAACACATACTATTTAATGGATAAATGAGTGAATAAATGTAGACTGAAGTGAACATTATTGGTCACCTTGCCAAAATTAATTAAAAACCTATCGTGCTGATTACTAGAAATGAATTTGACACATTCCTTATCTTCAGAACTTCATATATACATACTAAAATAAATAAATAAAATAAAAATAAATACAAGAAAAATTACATATTCATAAAAGAAATATAAACTATATTACCTAAGTAGTGTGAGAGAGGGTTGGCCATTTAAAAATAATTATTATCTCCTGGAGGAGTAGAAACCATTAGTTACCAAGGATGTGGTAATACCAAATGTAAAGGCATTTCATTAGCACCATGTCCGTAGCCTGTGTTTACATGACGACTAAAGGACTTTACCTTAAGTTGCATGACTACTCTCCCCAGGAAGGTGGACTTTCTAATGTTGAACAAAACCATACAGTTAGAGAAGCATCTTGGTATAACGACAAGAGCACTCTCTGGACCACATATGGAGACCTTTGAAGTCAAGTTCAAGTTATTTTAACTATAAACTATAACTTGTCTCAAGTGAGTTACTTTTTTACCATGTCACACTATCTTTATCCATAAAACAAAAAATACATAAAGTATTCAATCAGGACAACAGTGTTTTCAATGTCATAGAATTATCTCCATTAATATTAACAACCATTCTCTGTACCAGGCACTGAGATAAGGATTTTATAGACCAACATTCAAAATATGCTGGGTTTTATGCCATTTCTTAATCATCATCACCATTCCCCAAACACAGACTTCTCATGTATGGTTAAAAGATTATGCAAAATTTAAAGATCCACCACCCATTACGTGTTAAAGGTATTAACACCTGTTATTTTACAGGCAAATTTACTCTAACTTTTAGGTCAGATGAATATGAAATATCATTACCTGATAAAAGGAAGAGATTCTATTGTTGTTATTGTTACAAAAATAAAACATCCCTGCATATTCCAGGCAAATAAATGTTTCCCATCTATTTTATAGAAGAATAAAGAGCATGTCTAAAGAAAGAGAAAAATTAATATAATATTGTATTATTAATTATTAAGAAGAGATATTAATGTAGTATTGAATTTCTCTCTCTCTTCTGAAATGAAGTAATGTGACATTGAGAAACCTGTATCCAGGCACTTGGAGAGCCAGAAAAAGTGGTTGATTTGTAGGCTTATTGTGCTTTTTAGTGCCTTTTATTTTAAAGTCCATGAGCACAAAATATGACTGCATTTTGCTATTTTAATGTACATATTTCTGTTCAATAGTGAGGTTAACTACCTTTCTACATGGTTATTGCCACGGATACTTTTTTGTGATTTCTTTTGTATACATTGGCCATTTTATGTGGTGAATTTTCTATGTGTTTCTTACTGATGAGAAGGAGTTCTTTTTATGTGTTTAGATATCAATACTTTGTTTCTTACAAAATTTACACGTATATTCCACCCATTGTATTGCTTGTCTTTTAACATCATTTATATTGTTTACTATCACATATTGGTTTATCTGCTTTATTTAAAAACATTACCAGTTTATTATAAAAGTATATACAACTCAAGAACAGCCAGATGGTAGAGATGCATAAAGCCAGGTATGAAGGAAGAGGAACAGAGCTTCCATGCCCTCTCCAGGTGCACCAACCTCCAAGCACACCTCTATGTTTTCACAACCCAGAAACTCTCCAAACCCCATTCTTTGGGTTTCTATGGAGGCTTCATTACATAGGCATGTTGGCCATTGCTGATTAACTCAACCTTCAGCCCCTCTCCCCTCCCTGGAGGTCAGGGTGTAGGGCTGAAAGTCCCGATCACATGGTTGATCCTTCTGGTAATTAGCCACCATCCAAAGGTTATCCAGGAGCCCCCAGCCACCTGTCATCTCCTCAGAGTACAAAAAGACAATTATCACTTAGGGAAGGGAAGGGAAGGGTAGGGAAGGGAAGGGAAGGGAAGGGAAGTGAGGAAGGAAGGGGGGAGGGAGGGAGGAAAGGGAAGGGAAGGAACGGGAAGGAAAGGGAAGGGAAGAAGGGAAGGAGGGAGGGAGGAAGGGAGGAAGGAAGAAAAAGAAAAGAAAAAAAGAAAAGAGAAAGAAAAGGAATCTATGAACTTATTTAGGCAAGGGAATGCAACCCAGTAAAGAAATTCACTGAATTGCTTACTGAAATGGAAAATTCATGAATGTTTAGGTGCTACATATAAGAACTAATTGTTTCATGCTAATCAGACATTAAAAACTAGCTCTAAGAATAGGAAATAATGAGTTTAAAAGTCTTTACAGAGTTGGCTAATATCAGACCCTGTTTTCATTTGGCAGAAAAGAATCCTCAGTTGAGTCTAGTAGTTTCTGCCTTCCAGGATCACTCAAAATTTATGCTCCTTTATCTGCTTCACATGCTTAGTGTGAAACACAATTAGTTTTGAACTATTCTAAGTCAGTGCTGTTCATAGAAAATTTACCTTTCACAACATCTAAATCAAATGATGGATTGAGTTGGAAGATTTCAAGAAAAGAAACATTTGAGTTGGGTATTGAATGATTAATGGGCAAAAGTTAGGCTAGTATATAGAAACGTTGTTTTTTAAATGGGGAAAAAAAGACACCTACCATATGTAAAGGCACAGAGGCATGTTAAATTTTACTTAAAAAAATTTCAGTTTATTAGAAAAAATTTCCTCGTTCAATTTATATTTTTTCATGCCTCAAAAATAACATTTTGGCAGTGTTGATTTTCAGAATGTTAGTATTATGAGCTCTACAAACCATCTCCCCAACAAAACAAACATAACTGATGAAAAGTATTTAAAAATAACCATTTAAAGTCTCTGAAAATTATCCTAAAAAATTCTGCAAATAGCATTTATTTAAGAAAATCTAAATCTCAATAAAAACAGTGAAAATCTGTAGCATTTGAACATCAATATGTTCTCTCCTACATCTCCATTTTAGTATGATGGAAGCCCTATTCCTGATGGGTAAAGTCGAGAACACAGAGCTCCCACTCCCCCCAGCCGCCTGTTAATGCTATAGTCTCTTCATAGGAGGACCAGTACACCAGTATTTCTCACCCCCCACAGCTTCATGCTTTAGAAGCTTTATTCATGTCAAGAGTAGCTAATAGATCTGTGGCCTTTCTTCCCATCCATCCCTACTTGTAATATGGAAGCCCTATTCCAGATGCACCAGGCCAGAAATACTGATCAAGGGACCCAGAATAGTCAAAGTATCTTGAAAAGGAAAAACAAAATTGGATTACATGCATTTTCCAATTTCAAAACTTACTATAAAGCTACAGTAATGAGACAGTGATGTACTGGCCTAAGGATAAACATATATCTCCATAAAATGTAATTGAGAGCCCCCAAATTAATTCTCATACTTATGGTCAATTGATTTTTGACGAGGGTGTCAAGATAATTCAAGGAGGCTAATAGTAACCTTTTCAACAAACAGTGTTTGATATGTCCATGCAAAAGAGGAAAATTTGACCCCGACCTCATATCATACACAAAAGTTAACTCCAAATGGATCATAGACTTAAATGTAACAGCTAGAACTATACAATTCTTAGAAGAAAACATAAGCATAAATCTTTATGACCTTGGGTTAGGAAATGGCTTCTTAGCTATGACACAAAAGTTCAATAACAAAAGCAACAATAGATAAATTGGACTTTGAATTTAAAAAGTGTGTGCATCCAAAGACACTATGAAGAAAGTGAATAGACAAGCTACAGACTAGAAAAAAAAATAATTGCACATCATATAACTGATAAGGGTATGATATCCAGATTGTATAATAGACTTTTGCCACTGAATAATAAAAAAACAAATAATTCAATTAAAAATGGACAAAGAATTTAAATAAGCATTTCTCCAAGGAAGAGATATACACATGGCAATTAAGCATATGAAAAGATGTTCAACATTGTTAGTTATTAAGGAAATGCAAATCAAAATCATGAGATACTACTTCACATCCACCAGGATGCATACAATCCAAAAGGCAAACAAAATGTTGGAGAGCATGTGAGAAGACTGAAACACTGATATATTGCTATTGGAATAGTAAAATAGTGCAGTCACATCAGAAAACAGTCAGTTACTAAAGAGGTTAGACATAGAGTTTCCTTATGACCTAGCGATTCCACTCGTAGATTGTATATCCCTCCAATATAAAAACATGTTCAATAAAACCTTGTACTTGACTATTTATAGCAGCATTATTCATAATAGCCAAAAAGGAGAAATAACCCGAATGTCCATCAAATGGTGATGGGTAAATAATTGTGGCATATATATGCAATAGAATATTATTCTGCCATAAAAAGGAATGAACTGCTAATACATTCAACAACATGGATGGACCTTTAAAATATTACACTAAGTGAAAAGAATCCAGTTACTATAATCCAATACTGTATGATTACAGTTGTATGAAATGTGCAGAATAGGTGAATCTATGGAGAAAGAAAGTATTCATGAATAGTATTAATATATACCTGGGTTGAGGATGTTGGAGAGAAAGGAGAGTGAATTGATAAAGAATACATAAAAATAAAGTAAAATTATAAAACTCTTAGAAGAAAACATAGGAGTAAACGTCTATGACTTTACAATAACAGCTATTTTTTGGCTATGCCATCATCTTAGGTATGTCATCTTAGATCTGTCATCTTAGATTTCTTTTTGAGGTGATGAAATATTCTATAATTGATTTTGATGATTATATTACTCTGTCAGTATACTAAGTAGTGTTGACTTATGTAATTTAAATTACCACATATTAGGGTGTGTGAAATATTCCAATAAAGCTGCTCAAAATGACATTTAAAGATTTCTTTTATATTAAATAATCAGACATATAAAATTCCATCCAGTAAATATTTGGATATGGGAGAAATATAGAGAAAATAGTGCAAAAATTCTGAACTAAATGAAAAATCAATGCCTGAGTATGCTAAGACAGCTATGTATTTTAGGTAAAAATATCGAATAAAAATGGCTGAATTTTCAACTTTATCCTTCTACTTTTTTAAATCCTGTTTCCATGGCTTGGTAAGACAGATAAAGTTTATTCCCTTTAAAATAGCACCATTCTCTTATTGTTAAATATATTGGCCTTTACCTATTTAATGACATAAATACAGAGCTCCAGAAACTTTGCCTAAGTAAGTAAATCTGATTTTGTCTTGCCAGTGGTAACAATTCCCTTTGATTTGCAAGTTAATCTCAACCACTGCTGTAAGAATAACCTCTTTTTATTAGGTGTGCCTACTGGGCCAGTTCTGCTGGCAAACCTTGTCTACCTACAGAAAATGAAGAAGAATGAATCAGTAGGGACTGAAGATTTCAATTTATCACTCAAGCTACATTGCTTGCTTTCAAATCTCTTTTGAAGTTTCAGGTTATATATATATATTTTTTTCTTAGATTTAAGAACTCAAAGAGATTTCAGTGAGTATATGGTCATAATTTTGTAGCAGAAATACCTGGTACTTTTGCATTTTAATTAAACCCTTTGGAATGTATTTTCTGTTATGGTAATGAGTTCACTTATATTGTTGAAGTTATTCATGCTAATCTCATACTTTTTCAATATTTGATTCTGCTATTTTCCACACTCTTCATTTTATATAAGAATATGTTTTTTTCTAATTTATATAATTTGTCTATAGAAGCTAAAATTCCTAATTTATATTCCTAATTTATAGAGTTCCTAAATTTATTAATAGCAACACACATTGGTTTGCCATCTAAAAATATTTGGATCTTTAACCTCTCTGTATTATTGTGAAACTGAATTAATTCAAAAGTCAACTAATCAGAAATCTGGAAGAAGTTCTTTGGTATAACAGAATGGGCACAGGTTATGGAATCAGAGAGACTGGCGTTTGAAAAAAACTGGGTTAATTGTTTTATTATCTGGATGACATAAGCAAAATACTTAAACATCTTAAATCATACATTAATAATATTTAAAGCCAGGGTCCTTATATCTAGTTTGGATGTTTTGTACGAAATTAAATAAAATAATAAATAAGAAATTCGACTATTCCTTTAGTATATTAGACTTTTAGAAAATGTTAATTCTCTACCTTTCTCTTGTGGCTTTATAATATTGTATTTATTGTTTGCATAAAACAGTCTACCTTCCAGAAGCTTGGGGCTCAATCTGGGAAAGAAACAGAAGGAAATGCATTTAAATACAAATAAGCAAACACATCAAATTGTATTACAAATTTAAGAGTGATTTAGAGATAATGATAAAGGGAAAGTGGTAGTGGTTAGAATTAAATTCTTAAGAATTACTAATGAAGAGTAGGGAAGGTTATATTTTAAGGAGAGGGAATACAGAGGAAATCAAGGGTAAAATGTGCGTAGTGAGCTCAAGGAAAACAGTATAATTAGATGGTCCCATTGATTATTCTGGGAGAGAGAAGTGGATGAGAGGAACTGAATACAGAAATGATTAAGAAGATATGTCAAAGAGAAAAGACAATGATCATTTAAAAAGTTTAAATCTGATTGAGAAGGTGATAATAAGATTGGAAAAAAATGTGAAGAAGGAAAAAGGGCTAGTTTTGGGATGTTGTTATCTTTCTAATTTTCATAGGTATCTAATCAAAATATGTAAAGTGTGTCAGATCAGAATCACATAGACCAAATTTTGTATCTAGCTTCTGTCATACCATTAGCTGTGCATAGTTGGGTACATTTTTTAATCTCTCTGAAGTTGTTTGTTTTCATATACAGGATGGAGATATAACTTGCTGTGGTAGTTATTTGTGAGAATCAGAATTAATATGAAGTGTTTATCATAATTTTTGCCCTTATTAATATAGGTACTTATTAATAGCAGAAATATCATTCTGAATGATATATAAATGTAACTTATGCACCTGCACATACGAAAAACAAAGCAATAACTGCTAATGAATTGAATTTATTAGCAGAACTTTGCAAAAGTTAAGTGATGGTAGTCTTATATCATCATAAGATGATTCAGAGAAAATCAGTTTATTCTAGTCATTTCCACCATTTCCATTTTTTCCATCCAATTCATGCATTTAAAAAAGCTTTTAGAAGTTGATTCTTTCAAATGTGACATATTTGTATGTGAATGCTATTGTAGACTCATTTTAAAATTTCCATAATTGAGGGAAAATTAATTGTGGATGCAGTGAAGATATAAATACAAAGACTAGTGGCACATAATATTATGGTAAAACAAAGCTTTTATTAAATTAAGAAACTGATGGAGCAGAACTATACTTTTAATTGGTATGGTACATACATAATACATAAAGGTACCAAAACAAACTATGATACAAATACTAATCTTCTACTAATACAAGTAGAAGCTATAAACACCTACTTCCAGCCAGGATGGAGTACCAATAAACCAGCTTTCATTTCAATAAACTAGAAAATGAGGCGCACACTAAAACTAAAATAAGAAGATGAAAGGAAATAAGAATGATCAGAAATGAAATTAGTGAAACAGAAGAGAGAAAAACAATGGAGAAAATCAATGAAACTAAAAGCTGTTTCTTTGAGACGATCAATAAAATTTGATAAACTTCTAGCTGGACTGATCAGAAAAAGAAGAGACATAAATTACCAATGTAGGAATATGAGAGATGACATCACAACACATTCTACAAGTATTAAAAACATAATAAAGGAATATTATGAGCAACTTTCTACCAATATATGCCCTATATTTGTTAAAGAAATTGAAATTGTAGTTTAAAATCTTCCCACAAAGAAACTCCAGCCAAAATGATTTAACTGGTAAATTCTATCAAATATTTAAGGAATAAATAATACCAATTCTATACAAGCTCTTCCAAAAAAAGTTGGAGAGGAAGGAACCCTTCCCAACTCATTCTATGAGTGCCAACATTACCTTGACACCAAAACCAGACACAGACATTACAAGACAAAACAAAAAAAAACCTACAGACCTAAATCCATCATTAACATAAATGTAAAAATTCTAAACAAAAATTTAGCAGATTGAATCCAGCAATAGAATAAAAGGATAATACATCATTGCTACATAGGATTTATCCCTGTAATTTAGGGTTGGGTTCACATTAAAAAATCAATGTAACTCACTGTATTAGTAAACCAAAAAGGAAAAAAACATGTAATTATGTGGATACATGCAAAATGCATTTGACAAAATCCAACATCTGTTAAGAATTATGAAGTGTTAGATTTTTATCCTACTTGCCAGTTAACAAGTTGGCTTGCCAGTTTCATAGATGCTAGTAGACAACCTTTGGTTTAGAGATAAAGGATTTTATTACTTATGGTATGGTAGGCAGCAGGAGATTACATTTTCACATTGGTTCCCTTGTCCTCCAGGTCTATGGAATGGAGGCAGAACCAGGTGGATGCTGCACACACAGTGAGTCTGTATAATAACTGAGAAACGCTGAGCATAGGGAACTCCTAATCTTATAGAAGGACTGCTAGGAAACCTGCTCAACCTTTGTCTCATTATCTTTGTTATCTTAGACAGAAAATAAGTTTTTTCTCTGCCTCAGAGAGTGATGCTATCTCTCTCTTCAAAGTCTGTTTACTATACAAACATCCTTGAAAAGATGGTTCAGAGCAAAGCTGGTAATTTCTCTCAGAAGATGTGTAGAAACAGGAGAAACCCATTGAGAATTGTCTCCCAACAATAGTCACTCTTCCTTTCCCCACCAAATATGCTATTCCCTCACTCATTCTGATTGATCAGACCTGACTAACAGGGTTGGTACCAAATCTGTTTAATTTCTCTCTTACAGTGTTTACTTTAGAAAGCCAGGTGGCTTTTTAAAGTTTTTGTATTGACCTTTCCTCTTGGCTCAAGACATTAATCCAGGTACAGCAGGATGTATTGGTGATTTTGCAGACTCCGCCTTGGCATGCACAGAGGAAGTCTAGAATAATTCCATCATCTATAACAACTCTGACACATAAGTTAAAGTAGATTTGAATGACTTTTGGGTCCAAGGTGGTGTTTCTTTAGCATGAAGGTCTTTTATGACTGCTCTTAAGGTGCATGGCTCCTTATTTTGAGGAAAGAGGCAAGTTAATACCTAGCTTTTACACAAGAAGTAGAAGTATAGCCTTGCGGGTGAAAGTGGTGCCCCTGGAAGCAAGTGTTGCTTACAATTCTTGGAGCCCCCAAAATGAGACCAACTTAGTTTAGCGGTACAAATTAACAGTGCCTCTAGTTCAGGGCTCACACACAAACAAATAAGCAAACAAAAAATATCATTCTGAGCTTTAAAAAAACACACATTCTTTTCTTTTAAAAAAGGGATTTAAAAGGATTTGAAAGTACTAACAGGTTTTAGTATGTGTCACATAAATTCCACTATTGAAATATCTGTTTCCAGTGAAGTAATTTTTTTAGTTAAGCTCTTTGCAAAATTTCCTCATAGTTACATGCAGTCATCCCCCTGTAAGGCTGCAGGAATCTTTTCACCTTGCAAAAGTGTAAAGTCCGGTTTCAGTTACTCAGAGAATTCTAAAAACTGTTTCATCCAGCCAAATTACCACACTAAACCAACCCTTCTAGTTTGGTAGTTTCTCATGAGGAAAAAAAAAAAGTCCCTCAAACTGTTAAATGAGATAATTAGAACCAGCCAGACTGGGCTGATAATAGGTATGGGAATTTTTCAAGGGCATCCGTGTCAAAAACTTTATTTAATAAAAGTCCAAGGTTTGTGAAAAACTGTACAAAGGGAAATGTTGCCACTTTGGATCCCTGAGGAGTTCAGTCCTTTGCCAACATGAATGAACTGCATTGTACACAATCCATTGCTCAATTTCTAAGCAAAACATTGAAGTGGTTAGTGTCAGTCTGTTTCTTATATCTTCACAGTTAGCAACTTAAAAAAGAAAAAGAAATGAATTCCAAGCCTTGTAACGTTATACATTCAGAACTCTAACATAGGAATTTTCTACCTAAAAGAAAGAAAAATATGATAGTTAAAATATTATGTAAATTAGCACTTCTCAAGGGGAATAAGAAAACATTCTATGATGGGATCATGTTATACCAGGATGATTTTTTTATTTGAAAAAATAGGTTTATTATTAATTGATAATTAACTCCTATTGCTAATTAGAATTTTTCAACATTATTAAATCAATGAAATGAAAAGCTCTTAAGTAACCTGTTGCTTTTACCAGTGGACCCACTGATAATAAAAGAATGACTATGCATTCACCAATGTCTTGCCAGATACATGTAGTGGTGGGTACATTTAACACCAACAAAATGTCCCCTAGAAACAGGCTGTTGGGCAACAGTCTGGAGAAACTTCAGTAGTTTTTTCTCTTTATTCTTTGGTGATCAGAGAGTTAAAAGATGTAACATATTTTTTTAACCACTCTGAGAAAGAAGATGCAATGTGTGAAATTAAGAAATATTTAAATTAAAATCTCTGAAGACACTGCCATTCTTCAACAACTTCATCCCATGCTATTTCCTATTATTCTTCAGCCCTAAATATAGCCCAGATGATTAAGCCTCTGAAAGTGATTTTTGAAACTCTAAGGTTTTTATCTCAGATCTGTCTTCGTCACTAAATATATCCTATTGAAAGGTGGCCTTACTAACAACCTAACAGAGGAAAATAAACTGTCGAACACAAAGTAAGAGAAATAAACTCACAACACATAATTGCTCCTTTAAAGAAAAACTCACAACACAACTATCCCCTTTGTTTTGTTTTAATTAAAACACCTGTGGCCTAACTTGTCATCTCTGAGAGTTCTCAGCCTTGAAGAGCCTTAAGCAGACAGTAGGGATACAAGCTACCCACTTCAGTTCTTGCCAGCACCAGATCCCAAAGACTCAGATAAACTCAGCCTCACAGAGAAAAAAAATAAAGAGCACCTGCAACTGCTTCACTGCTGCTTCTGTTATCGGTCTGCTGAAACAACGGAAAAAAAGCCATTTTTAGCCTTTAAAACTCTGAGCAACTTTCCTCAGCCACCTGGCACTACCCTCTACCTTTTCTTCAGTGCTGTGGCCTCTCTCTCTCTTTCTCTCTCTCTCTGTCTCTCACTCTTTCTTTCTTTCTTTTTTTTTTCTTGAGAAAGTAAAATAAACTTTCTGTCCTAAAACTATTCTACTCCCGGTGTGAGTATTCTTTCTCCAACCCACCATGAATACCTAGTAAGTTTCCACCCTAATACCTAATACCCATGAATCCTGACAAATCATTTAGCAGTACAGAAGTCTCACTTTACCAAGTCTAAAGATCCTTTGTACTTTTAAGCTATACATATATTCAAAACCTGTTGTCACTGATATTTATAAGAAAATGAATCCATATTGGCCAGATAATCTAGTTTTGCTTCTATAAACAAAGGGAGACTCCTCAAAAGAAGGCTGTTACTTTAGGCATGCTGAATAGGTTCAACAAAACTTAATGGGAAGTAAATATAATTTAAATGGATTTCCAATTCTGGTGAAGTCACAATTATGGATAGCCTACGTACACTCCAACCATAAAACAACTATCCTGATGGATGAATTTCATGAAGAAGCTATTTTACAGGCAACGGAGAGCAGAAAGAATGGAAATACTATACATGATATGAGCTCCACATCTACTTTGGGTCCTGTCTGTCTGAAGGCATTTTCCAAACTTTGTCACAGGGGAGTAGTGGTCAAACAAAGAGCAACAGTTTTCACTGGCCAGAAAAAAAGAACCTCAGAGTTTGAGGTTGTTAAACAGGCAGAAATTTGTGCAGAGAAAGAATCACAGATATATGAGTCTGCAAGGTAATTTCCTTCAGGCTTTGGCTAAATACTAAATCATGTATGCAGGATGAGACTCTGTGAGGACTGGCAGAAATGAGCTTTTTTTATGGAGGTCAAATAGTACTGAGAAGGATTGGAGTTCTAATCAGCCATATAAAGAAATATCACTGAATACCCAGTGACTGAATACTCAGTCATTCCATTAAAACCTCAGAAGAGCCTTTCCTTATAAATAGATCTGATATAGCCTTAAAATAAGAGTAACTCTGTGGTTCCTGCAAAACCTAAAACTAGCTTGAGAGTAATTAAGCTGACCAAACAGTAAATTAAATGCTTAACAAAACAAAAGTGAAAGCTCTTGAAAAGGCAATCCAGATTCTTAAGGACACAGCACACGCATGTGCAATCTTAAAAAATTGTACCATATGACCAGGAGAAAACGGTCAATAGAAACAGACTGAGTCAAGATACTATTGTAAGAATTAGCAGAGTAGTGATTTAAAGCAGCTGTGTAAATATGTTCAAACATTCAACAGAAAAGATGGATATAATGTGTGAAAATATATGCATAATTCAAGTCCAAAGTGGAAGTAATTGAAAATTTGGGAAAAAACGTCTCCATATTGGATAGAAATATTAAACCACAGATTTAAGAAGCAAAACAAACCCTAACCAGTAGAAACTAAAAAAGGACAAACTTAAGCATATTATTGCTTAAATTGCTAAAAAACTTAGAGAAAATCTTAAAAACAAACCAATGAAGGTAGACAAAAATGTACAAGGGAGCATTGATGAGAATGGTGCTAATGTTTCAACAGAACAATGCAGTGAGAATGACAACAAAATTCAAATTGCTAAAAATAAAAATTTATCCCTGAGTTCTTTGTCCAAAGAAAAAAGCATTAACAATGAAGGCAAAATAAAGACATTTTCAATTTGAGAGCTGAGAGAAATTGACACCAGCAGAATGAAATTAAAAGAAATGTTAAAGCAAATTTTCCAGGCTGAAGGAAGGTAATATCTGATACTATCAGGCTCAGAGAAAATAACAGCAACGTATTTGGAAATTATAATAAATGTGGTAGAATAGAAAACAACTGAAACAGAAAGAAAGATGGTTGGAAATTGCAGTTTATTATTTTAAATTTCTTTCATTATATATGAGTCACTAAATTCATATCAAGGTAGAATAGATATTAACATGGAATATTATAATCCCTAGATGTACAGCTGAAAGTAAAACTGACAGATAAAACTAAAAAAGTGAATGGTGGAGAGTAATAGAGTAATAAAAAAAGTACTTAGCTAATCCAAAAGAAATCAGAAAAAGGACAAAATAAGAACAGATGGGACAAAAATAATTTAAAAGTTGCATCATAGTATACATAAGCCAAAGCACATTAATAATTGTATGAAAATTCAATGAAAGTCCCGTTAAAAGACAAAGATTCTCAGATTAGATCAAAAGGTGAGACCCAACTACATTCTGTTTTCAAGAGGTGCTCTTTAACTATCAGTAAATAGTTTAAAGGGAAGCAATGGAAGCAGTGAGCAAAAGCAGGCCTGCCTGTGTGAATATCAAACAAAGTAGACCTCAAGAGGAAAGGTTTATTATTAGAGACAAGCAGGGCATTTCATAAGGACAAAGGGCAATTTGTCAAGAAGACATACACTCCATACTCATAATTGATAGAAAAAGTGGACAAAAACTCAGTAAGGATTTAGAGATTTAAAATAAAACTAAGAACCTAGCTGATATTTATAGAATACTATACATCACAAATACCGAATATCCATTTCACAAGAGCAAATAGGGCATTAAAAATGATAGACCATAATATTAGACACACTGAATTTCAAAGATTTGACATCATATAGTAAGTACTATAAGACAGTAAGTACTCTAAGACAGAATTAAATTATAAATCAAAAGAAAGATGAATAAAAAAGTCTCAAAACAGCACATTCATAAATAACTTGTTAAAAAAGAGCTAACGGAATTAGAAAATATTTAGAACTTAATATTAAAACAGCATATAAGAATATGTGGGATACCACTATAGTAGTGTTAAGAGTCAAAATTATAACTTCACTTCCTTATATTAGAAAAGAAGAAAAGCATATAATCAATTATATAAATGCCTACTATAAAAAGCCAGTAAAAATAACCTAATTAACTCAAATCAAATAAAGCAAATCAAGATTAAAGGGGAAATAAAAGAAACAGAAATTAATATACATAAAGAAAAATCAGTGAAACTAAATATTAGTGGTATGGAAATATTAACCCTTTTCCAAAAAATAAAATAAAATAAAATAACTTTAATAAACCCATAACTTATACTGACCAAAGGTAAAACAAGTGAAAAACACAGTATCAGAAAAGAAAGAGGTAGCATCAATAAGATACTATAATTATGAAACAACTTGATGCCTATAAATTGACAACTCATAAAAAGATGTATTCTTTGAAAAATACAAATTAACAGATTGATACAAGAAAAATAGATAATTAAAATAACTCTAAGTTTATTGATTTTTTATAGTTAATCATCCCACAAAGAAACTTTCGGGTGCAGATGGCTTCCCTGTTGAATTCTAGAAAACATTAATAGAATAAATAGTATCAATATTTTCAAAAGTCTTTCAGAAAATAGTGGAGGAGAGAACTCATTTTAATTCATTGCATGAGGTCTGCATAACCTTGATAAGAAAACTAGGCAAGAATGTAACAAGAAAATAAAATTCCAAACCAGTTATCTCAGATGCAAATAACAAAATATTTGCAAGTTGAATCCAGCAATATATAAAAGGGAATTATATGGATTTATAAAATGTGGTATTATGTATAACATGAAGTACTTACTCAACCACAAAAAACAATGGTGATCTAGCCACCTCTTGTATTATCCTGGATAGGGCTAGAGCCCATTCTACTAAGTGAAATATCACAAGAATGGAAAAACAAGCACCACATGGACTCACCATCAATTTGTACTAGCTGGTTAACACTTATGTGCACATATGGTAATAACCTTCATCAGGTGGGGGGGGGGAGAAAGGGATGGGTATGTTCACACCTAATGGGTGTGGTGTTCACTGTCTGGGGGATGGACACACTTGTAGCTCTGATTCGGGCAGGGCAAAGGCAATATATGTAACCTAAACATTTGTACTCCCGTAATATTCTGAAATTAAAAAAAAGAAAAAAGAAAATGTATTATGACCTAGTTGAGTTTATCCCTCAATGAAAGGCTGCTTTAACATTTGAAAATCAAATCAATCAGTGTAATTCACCACATAGACAGAATAAAGGAGGACATAATATGATTATGCCAATCAACAAATAAAAAACATTGACAAAATTTAGCCCACATTCATGATAAAATCTCACAGCAAAGTAGGGGAGAAAAAAGGGAAATTCCTCAGCCAGATAAGAGCATCTATGAAAATTCTAGTACTGACATCATACTTAATATTGAAAGACTAATGATTTCTTTTTAATATCAGGAGTAAGGTAAGATATTTGCTTCCCTGACCAGTGCTATTTAACATTGCACTGATGTCTTATCTAGTGCAATAATAGAAGAAAAATAAACAAAGAGTGTAAATATTAAAAAAAAATAAAAGACATAAAATTCTCTTTTCTGTATATGTTGAAATCCTAAAGAAACCCTAAAGTAACTGCTAGAACTAGCAAGTGAATTAATGAATACCATAGACTACAATGTCAATATAAAACATCAGTTTCACTTATATAAACTGACAATGAACAACTGGCAAAACAAATCAAATAAAAAATATCATTTACAATAGCATCAGAAATCACAAACCATGTAGTATTACTTTTAATAAAAAATATGCAAGGCCACTATACAAGAAGCTACAAAAGACTGGAGAAATTTTATAAAGATTTAAAATATTGGAGAGATGTTTATGTTAATGGATTGGAAGACATAATATTACTAATAGGCCAAGTGCAATTCCTAACAAAATCCCAAGAGAAATTTCTGTTGAAGTTAAAAACCATTCCCTCCTTCTTTCTTTCCTTCCTTCTCTCCTTCATTCCTTTATTTTTCCATTTTTATTGTATGCTTCCCTCCTATATAAGGATGTTGTAGTAAGAGAATTGAATGGAAATAAATACATTTATTTTTTTTCAGAGCCAAGTGATATACTATTTTTTTATAGTATTATATAATTAATGAAGCTTACTAAGTGCCAGACACTGTTTAAGTTCTTCACATGTATTATCTCAGTTAATTCTCAGGAGAACCTTATGAAGTAAGAGCTAGTATCACCCCTATTTTATAGATGGGGAAACTGAACTACTGAAAAAAAATAACTCCCCCAGGATCATGCAGCCAGTATGTGGCTGATGTATTAATAGAATTTGAATATAATAGTTTAGCTCTGCAGTCTGGAGCTCATAACCATCGATTACTTTTTCTATTGCATATAGTTGTGGGCTTTTTTGTTTAGTTCATCATAAAATGTAAAATTATTCTCTCTCCTCAGAGAGTATCTTTATTAAACTATCCATATATATTTTTTCCTCCCATTGAGCTCTATCATTTCAGGTAGAAACAACCCAAGTGCCCATCAGTACATGAGTAGAATAATAAAATGTGATATATGTACACCATGGAGTACTACTCAGCCATAAAAATATGGTGAACTACCTATTGTATTATCCTGGATGGAGCTGGAGCCCATTCTTCTAAGTGAAAAATCACAAGCATGGAAAAACAAACACCACATGTACTTGTCATTAAATTGGTACTAATCAATCAACACTAATGTGCACATATGGGAAGTAACATTCATAGGGTGTCGAGCAGATGAGAGGGGAGAGGAGGGGATGGGTAAATTCACAACTGAACTATGAGGTGCATGCTGTCTGGGGGATGGGCACGCTTGTATTGTAGCTCTGACTCGGGCAGTGCAAAGGCAATCTGTGTAACCAAAGTGTTCATACCCCTGTAATACTCTGAAATAAAAAAAAAAAAGAAAGAAAGAAATGAAAAGGCAAAAAAGAGTAATAGTACGTACATATTTTTGATACATTACTTGTCAGGTACTTTTTAAAGCACTGATGATATATCCATAAATATGGGAAACAAACTAAAAGTACACATGTATATTCTCGCTTCACCCTAAAAACAACCATATGAGATAAGAATTACAATTTTTTTCCCATGTTGCAGGTAATAAAATTGAGGCTTGAGCAAGCTACGTTACTTGCCCAAAGTCACATAGCGTAGAAATAGAGAATCCAGGATTCAAACTCAGTTCTCCTCAAAGCCAGAGTGTTGACAGGAGATATTTCCCAAACATTGCTAGCAGGGCAAGTGATCCTTAGGCACGTCACAAAATCATCCATGGAATTATTATTACTAAGTCAACATTTCTTTTTTCATCAAGTCCAAGGAAAGTCAGTTATAACAGAGGCATTTGCCATAGTTACATTTTCATCATAACTAACACAACCTAATATTCTGTATAAAATTACTACCATGAATTAACTTTATGTCTGCAGGAAATGGGATTGTATGTAATTACTGATTTCCATTCACAATAAAATAAGCAAATTATCTTCCCCAACATAAATGCACCATAAATTGTTTTGAGGCATGATGAAGAAATGAATTTCTAAAAGAAATATGGACCAAACCTGCCAAATTATTGTAAATGATAGCCCCTTTAAAATTAGAGCATGTAATTGCATTTGGAAAACATTATTCTCTTAATGGTTACATTATTATTTGGGTAGACCAATAATCCTCTTTGCTGATGTTCCATTTCTGGGATATTGACAGATTTTACACATTTTAATATCAAAATGCCATCAAATTTATATATAGAATGATTTAGTGTTTTCAATATCAGATTTGTCATAATGAAATATCATCCATGATTGTAATATAATGACATTTTAATTAAGAGTAGATGCTTTGGCAAATAAAAAAGAAAACTATTTTTCTTTGGATATTTCTGAGTTTGTTGACAATTTTCAGCTGAGTATACTTTCAATTCAAAAGATTGTTCTAACATATGGCCACATGCATTTAATCTTAATGAGTGAGAATAACCTTTACTACATGGCATTTTAAATCAAATAGAATAATCAGCTTAATTTCAGCATAGTATTTTATAACAATTATCTCTTACATTTCGCATAAGAATGAAACATCTGCATCACAGAAATGTCACACATAATAAAGGTGTGATCATTTTATTGTAGAACTCTCACATTGTCTACTAGTTAGAGAGAGGCTTTTATGTTATAGAGCTAATTCTAGCTAACCAGTAGTGCCCAATTAAAACGTTTTCAAATCAAACTTTCAGTGAACTCAGAGTATCTGATCAGTCACTGATTTGAGAGATTCAATGAATTAACTCATATGTGACCCCTTTTCCATATCAAATGCTCATTTAACTATGTCACTTTAATAGCATTTCTCTAGCATTAACTTCTCTGACTGTGACTTTGCTAAAAAAAATATATGTGTACACATGTATATATATATATATACACACATATAATAATATGTCAGGCACTGTGTTAAACACAATGAAACACCCATTTAAGACAATTCCTCTAAGGGTTTTTTTTTTTTTTTTAGAAATTATGTATACAGAATATTTTGAAATGTAGTCATACATTTAAATGCATATAAATGTAATACATATAAATTTATAAAATGTGATCACTCTGATTAAAGTAAAAACATTATTCTAAGTGATTGCCCCATAAATTGAACAATGGGAAAATAGTGCAAAAGCATTCTTTCAAAATAGTAAAAATGCATGTCATTGGAAAAATATTTTTTAATGAAATAGTAATTTTGTGACTTGAAAATTAAAATGAATATATTTATAGAAACCAATTTCATTTTATAAAAACAGAAGAGACACTGGAGAAACTATTTACATATTTGCTTTTATTTTCTTTTAAAATTTGGATTATCTGGATACTGATACCAAGATGGAATTTCTCTTATGGATTATAGTAATAATTGCTAAGAATTTGCATTTCAATTGCCATGATTACCTTTTTCTTTGGGGGAAGGAGAATGAATTTACAAATGAACTAAATTTTATTTTCTAAATCTTTCTTTCACATGGAATTCTCCTTCCCAACCACTATTTAGACATCTCCAAGATTAGGAAAACTTGATTAATGAAGAGTTTATTTTTAGCCACTTATTTTCATCTTCAGCCTTCAAAGCCTCTGAAAACTTTAGCAAAGTCTAGCGGTAAGACAAAATCATGGGAAATAACACTTAACACTGTGAGAATTTATTAAAACCAATGATTTGAGCTGCATTTTACTTATCTGTGTAACATACTGGACTCAGAAAACAGTGCCCCAAATTGAAGGTCTGACAAGCAAAAGTTTTTCTCTGACTTCTGTCATCCTCTCAGTCCTGTTCTTTCCTGAGGCTAGCCATAGAAACTAGAATCCCTTTTACCCAAGACGAGTCACAAAAGCCAGAACCTTTTTTCCCAAAAGCCAGCCATAAAATCTAAAATTATTCTGTGTAAAAATTGGCCATGAAGAAATGATCTGGCCTAACTTGTTTGTCATAAGATCCCCATTCCAAAAAATGTCCTGCTTCTTACCCAGAAAGAAAGAATGCATGGTCAAAGGCGAAGAAGAATCTAGACAGGCAAGCCTTCCTTGGTTTCCCCACTTATTCTGCATCAGATCATATCCATTTTGTCCAATCATATTTCTACACCACTGTCTACACTCTGTTAAACCTAAGCATAAAAATGGACAATTTCACTTGTATCTTTGCATTTTCATTGTGAGGGCTCCCGTGTATACACATTAAATAAAGTTGCATGCCTTTTCTGCTATTAATCAATCTGCTTCATATCAGTGATTTTTTTAGTAAAACTTTAGGGGGCCAAGGGCCTTGGTCCCCAAAACACAATAAAGAATAATGTCTCCCTCAGTGGAAAATCTAGAGGATTGACTGACAGAATGTATGTAAACAATGGGCATGCCAGTGGTTACTTCTCCAAGAAGGTCTGTGAGGCCGGGACGCATAACTCAGTTTTGTAGAAGCAAAAGACAGTTGAACATAGAGCAAAGTTTCAAGTACCAGGTCTATTGTGGCCCAGACTAGATTTCATTCATAATATTGGTTTTTTTTTTTTTTTACAGGAATTTGTGCTATGAATCCATTAGTTTTATCACATTTGGCATTGCATATTTGATGAAAAAAAGGAAAGGGACAAATCCGTGTGTAATGACTAATAGCAACTGATTTTTTGGTTTGACAAAAAATAATTTATTTTGTAAATATTACTTGAACAACTGTGTATGTGAGATACTGTGCTGGACACCAGGGATAAAATTGACAAATGAGCCAGACAGTCTTCTGGACCTCATTGTTTCTGAAGATTGATTATCATTTTTCTTTCTTTTTGAAAGAGATTCCAAACAAGTAAATGACACAAATTCCAAACAATTCCAAATTGACACAAATTCTCCAATTCCAAACAAGTAAATGACACAAATGTGACAAGAATTATTTCAACTAGAAAATATTTTTATTACAACTTTGTAAACTAGATTTAAAAAATGGACTTCTAAATATACTATTATGTAAGTATGGATAATATAGTTCATTAAGAACTATATTCATTAAATGCTTTGTAATACATTTCACTTCTCTTCAGGCAGCATCTTGACTTTGTTATGATCAAAAACTAGGGTAAAGATATGGAAGCCACATGTATGGTGACTTTAAATCAATAACAGGGTCCACATCCAAAATAATCTCAACAAACTATAACGAAGAACAAACTTCAGCAGGAATAAATTTAACAAACAAATGTTGTCTTGCTTTCATGTTTAATATCCCTGCTGGCTGGGTGTGGTGATGCTAATCCTAGCATTCTGGGAGGCTGAGGCAGGCGGATTGTTTGAGCTCAGGAGTTCAAGACCAGCCTGAGCAAGAGCGAGACCCCATCTCTACTAAAAATAGAAAGAAATCAGCTGGACAACTAAAAATATATATAGAAAAAATAAGCCGGGCATAATGGTGCATGCCTGTAGTCCCAGCTACTCGAGAGGCTGAGGCAGAAGGAGTGCTTGAGCCCAGGAGTTTGAGGTTGCTGTAAGCTAGGCTGATGCCATGGCACTCTAGCCCAGGCAACAGAGTGAGACTCTGTCTCAAGAAAAAATATGTATGTATATATATATACATATATATATATGTATGTGTGTATATATATATATCCCTCCTTATCACTGTATATAAACATCATGTGGCATGCCTATAAGACAATACCGCTTTGCATTAAATCTGGAACTTTCTGTAACCTCACACTTGCCTGTGGTGAGGCTACAAACCAAGCTAGAGCATTCAGGGAATACCTATGCCAGTCATCTTCCTCATTCAGCAATTCACTCAGAGTCCCATAATATTAATACAAAAGAAGGTAGTTGTCCTGATTCCAAGTCCTGGCACCTGTGTGACTTTGTTTATAATTAAACTCTGTAATTTTGTAACTAGAAAACCAAAGATTAGACTATCTAATCTATACTCCTTTTGTCATAACTAAAGAAAATAATGACCTTAATTCTGTTGGTATACATGTATACGTATCACCATTTATTGGGCATCTTCCATGAGCTAAATGTAACTTAATTATCTTACTTTCCATGTAAGTAGAAACATAGCCAACAAGAAAAGGAGTAAAAATCTCCAGGATCCCACTGCTGGTAAAACAATGATTAGAACACAAATGTGGCATCTAAACCTACATTCAACTTAGAAATAAATGAAAATCTTTGTCCATTCTGAAGAAGGTTAGTACACAACTATCTTTTATAATACCTCTGTAAACTGACAGTTCTTCAAATACTTGTCTTATTTTTTACTGCTTCTTTATAAGAGCTATAATTCTGCTTTCTGAGGCAACAATCTTGGCCCACTTGTAAAGATTTTGTTTATTTGTGTAACAATTAGAGTTGTCCAATAATTCTGTAGATTTTCTATTGATGGGAGAAGTTCCTCATTACTGGCAGTTTTCAACCAACAGACTTCTATAACTTATTCTACAACAAAAGGCTACTTCCTTTGAAAATGTACCAGTGGATTTTTGATGGATGACATTGAAGAGTTGCAAAGAATTATTTTCTGTCACTTTCTTCCTTGCAAATTGAAATTTCACTGTTTTGTGTGTTTTTCCCACAGCCTTACATCAGGAATCTCTGAAAATAGAGTGAATGGTGGCATGATCTCTCCCTTTCTCTCTCTCTCTCTGTCTCTCTCTCTCTCTCTCTCTCTCACACACACACACACACACACAGACACACACACAACACAAGGGAATGTGGGAAATGACAAAGCCTTCATGGCAGGAACCAGCACAGGGATGCTTAGTTCAGTACTAGCAAGTATTATGGTAGAAAGAACAGACAGCAGGAATTAATGCCACTTTCTGAGAGAAGTGGGGAAAAGAACAAATATTTGAATACTACTGTGTGCCAGAGAGAGTGTGATAGGCATTTTATTCTCATTCTCTAGTTTAATTCTTCAAAAGCTTTGGAGATAGGTATCACTATCTTTATACAAACAGAGAAACTGAGGCTGAAGAATTTAAGTAATGCACTTAAGTCAAAGCTAACAGAGAGTAGAGCTGAAATTCAAACCTAAGTTCAATATATCTGACTTCAAAACTCAAGCTTCTTCTCCAATTCCAGGCCTTATCTCACCACTTGGCTTTCACACCTTGCCACTAGAAACCTAAGATTTGCAATTTGCTAGTATCCTGCTTCTCTGTTGTTTCATTTCAATTCTGTTCACTAACCTCAAATTTGATTGGGAGATCTCTTTGGAATTGGAAACAAGCTTGAACTTGCCATGCTTATTTTGTCTGCACCCTTCTTACCCATTCATATGCATTTGGAAAGTGACGATATTTGGTTTAAATTCCTATTGTTTAATTTATTTGCAAATAATTTTGTTCCAGTTAGCTTTACAAGTTATCAGTGAAGTGCATTCCTTTGCCATTGCTTTGTAAAACAAGTATAATTCTCCAGGCTCTATGGGGATTCTGATGACTAAGAAATTATTCTATAATGAGAAAACAGGCATTCACCATGATCAACACAGACGCTAAGCTGTTTGCCCCCAAGCAAGAGAAAAAGCCACTGGCATGTAATGTCAAAACAAATAGTCAGAAGGATGCCAAGGAAAGATAAATAACACATATACACGAAAAACCCAGAATACTGGGTGCTCAATGCTGCATCAGAATCTGGAAGGATTGACTATCTATTTTTTCCTCCTGTAAAAAAAATACAGAGTGAGAATTTGTTGTAAGTCTTAATTTCTTTTCTAATGTTTTTGGTGATTATAAAGCAAACAATTGACTTTAATGTCAGGCTTACATTTTCATAACTCCTATCAGCTAAAAATGTGCCTGTCACGATTATAGTTGCATTGTTTTTTTTTTTTTTTTGAATTTCATATACATTTTTATTTATTTTTTATTACAGCATATTTCAGGGCTACAAATGTTTAGGTTACATATATTGCCTTTGCCCCACTGGAGTCAGAGCTTCAAACGTGTCCATCCTCCAGACAGGACACACCACACCTATTAGGTGTGCATATACCCATCCCCTTTTCCCCCCTGGCCCATCTGCCCATCACCCAGTGATTGTTACTGCTATATGTGCACTTAAGTGTTGATTAGTTAATACCAATTTGACAGTGAGTGCATGCAGTGCTTGTTTTTCCATTCTTGTGATATTCACATAGTAGAATGGGCTCCATCCAGCTCTATCCAGGATAATGCAAGAGGTGCTAGATCACCATTGTTTTTTGTGGCTGCATTCTTGAATGGAAGTAAGTTTTGTCTCAAGAGAAAGGAGGCTATTTCTGAAATCTATCTTTAATTCAAAAGAACTCTAAAAGCAGAGGGAAAATATCAACACTTTGATTATTTGTTACAGAAATGTAATATATGCACTTAAAGAAAAATGCAATAGTTACACGTAGGTATAAAATGAAAGGTTTTTATTTTATATAAAATTAGGAATTTTACATTTGATTAAGAACAATTTTAAAAAATAGCCATTTCCCCTCATTTTTATATAAGTTTTAAGATGCCAGTAAATCTCATTTTGATATGCGGCGTAATTTCATGAAAGTATCTTACCAAGCACTTTTGTTGACATTCTAATATGACAAATTAAAGCTGCAATACAAAAATGACAATCATTTAGCCTTCCTAAAATTTAAGATGCTAAAACCTTCCTTAAGCTTTCATCATTATAAAGCATCAGTTGTAGAATTAAGGTTTAGTAGATTGTGAATATGAAGGAACAGTTGCCCTCTTGTCTCAACTAGACTGTTGCATAAGGTTAATGGAAACATGTCAACCACCAATAACGTATCAGCACTGTTCTATTCTGTTTACAAAATTATCTTGTTTAAATATTCATAATAATTAGAAAATACAAATTTGGTCATAATAGGTCTTCTCGTCTGTTCCTCATCTTCAAGGACACTTATTCTTCCCTTTTTGTAGGTCATAGACCATGTCACAGTTTAAGTGACCAACAGAAAAGGCAATCTCACCCTCCTACTTCACATGCTGGAGATAAGAATCAGAGACTGTTGGCAAAAACCACACACTAGTGCCAATTAATGTTAGGAATGGGGACATTGACAAATCATCAGTGCTTAATAATAATAAAAGTCTAGAAAGGATTTTTTTTTTTTTGAGACCGAGTCTCACTGTGTTGCCCGGGCTGGAGTGCCATGGTGTCTGCCTAGCTCACAGCAACAGCAACCTCACACTCCTGGGCTCAAGCGATCCTTCTGCTCAGCCTCCTGAGTAGCTGGGACTACAGGCATGCGCCACCATGCCCAGCTAATTTTTTTTTATACATTTTTTTTTAATTGGCTGATTAATTTGTTTCTATTTTTAGTAGAGATGGGGTCTCGCTCTTGCTAGGCTGGTTTCGAACTCCTGACCTTGAGCAATTCTCCCGTCTCGGCCTCTCAGAGTGCTAGGATTACAGGTGTGAGCCACCGTGCCCGGCCTTAGAAAGGATTTTAACACCTCAACTCTGTTAACTAAACTATTTTTATTATAACGTTTTTTCATGATGGATACTTCAAGCAGAGAGAACTAAGATATTTCTCTCTCTTCTTGTGACCCCATCTGCCTACATGCAAGACTGAAGTTATTTCCAGCTTCATCAAAGGGAAATCCTTAGAAATAAGAATGACTGATTACCTAAGCCAGTGACAGTGAACAAAGACGTTGTCCTGGGAAAGAATGGCAGAGGAGGGAGTGGCAGGCAGATGAACAGAGTAAGGGTTCATTTGGGGTTTTATGAATAATAAACTGACAGGTCACCCTAGGGGATAAGGGCAGAGCTTTTATTATACCGTCCTTAAAGGATTTCATAATTAAATGAGGTGCTGTACATAAGTTAAATATTGCTAAAGTTTATGACATCTTACAGAGTGCTAGTTTCTATTTTGATGATTATATATTTATATTTTATAAATGTTAGTTTTTAAATTAATCCTCACAACTACTCTATTCAGTAGATACTCTCTTACAAACCAAATTTCACAGATAAGGAAAATAAGATTCAGAGTGGATAAGCTGACTGTTGAATGTTTGAATGTTGTATCTGCAGCGGATTCACAGTGAAATCCCATTGAATTTAGATATATACCTTTATACCACCATGTAAGAATAGGGCATTTCACAAATCTGGAGAGAGAGAGAGAGAGAGAGAGAGAGAGAGAGAGAGAGAGAGAGAGGAAGGAGGAGGGAGGGAGGGAGAGAGAGAGGAAGAGGTGAGGAGAGAGAGAAGAGAAGAGACGAGAAGAGAGGAGAAGAGGGAAGGAAGGAAGGAAGGAAGGAAGGAAGGAAGGAAGGAAGGAAGGAAGGAAGGAAGGAAGGAAGGAAGGAAGGAAGGAAAGAAAGAAGGAAGGAGGGAAGGAAGGAAGAAAGGAAGAAAAGAAAAGAAAAGAAAAGAAAAGAAAAGAAAAGAAAAGAAAAGAAAAGAAAAGAAAAGAAAAGAAAAGAAAAGAAAAGAAAAGAAAAAAAGAAAAGAAAAGAAAAGAAAACAAAAGAAAAGAAAACAAAAGAAGGAGGAGGAAGAGGAGCCTTGGAACAATATCCCTTGTATGCTATAAAGAGAAACAACAGGCAAAGCCTAATGATGCAGAAATGGCTGGAAGTCATGGGGAGATGTGAGTTGCTCTGCATGAAGTTATTACCCACATAGCTAAGGCCAAATATCCCTGCCCATTGAGACAGATGATAGACAAAAAATTGTTACAGTTTCCTTTATTCTACATAGGTGAAAGAAAATGTATCTCTATACTTAGGGCAGGGGTTATGCAAAGCTCTTCCAGTCTCAAGCATCCAAAACACACTCTCTTTCAAGAGCAGGCAGGGAAATAATATTAGGTAATTTTTGCCATTTTAAAAAAGAGAAGATAAACTAAAAATATTTAAGTGGTGCTCCCAACCACACACTGGAACCAATTCATGTTAGGAAGAGTGAAAGTGACAAATCATTAGTGCGTAATAATAATGAAAGTCTACCTCTCCCAAGGTAACTGAACTAGTGAGGAGAGAGGCAAGAATTCAAACACAAATGTGTCCCATCCCAGAGACAGTGCTCTTTGCATTGTGACTAGACAAAAGAGCGTGAGCTAAGTTGCAAGTGAATTGTAGCTATTACTATAAGCAATTGTTACAGAATATATTTTTTAAAATCTCTATCTCCTGCTGTGAAAATTATTCTTTCCTGGAGTAAGCATTTTAACACTCATATAATTAATAGAGGAAAAATCTAGCTCTTAGCATAATTTCTCTCAGAGCTTCCTGGTTGATAGTTTTCCCTTCAAGTTTGACCGGAACAAAAGCTGATGAGAAAAATAGATAAATCCACAAATTTTATCATTTGAGTGAATGAGCCTGAGAAATATGAAGCTCAAAAAAATGCAAAAGATATTCTACCCTTTTAAGAGGAGTAATATTGAAACCTTTGAGTGAGCAATTTCTTTCCTTTTTCTACAAGTGCGATATTAGGTGGATTACGGACATGAAACAGAAAGGTTTTTCTGAAGCAGCTATTAAATTGTTCAGAAGAAGCACCACTGACATTTGCAATATTTACTTCAGGTTTCTAAAGCACTTTTATCTTCTGAGATTAAAGACTCAGAGGTGTTTAGTAAGTTTATCATCATATTAACATTAATGAGTATTACTCAATCTCTCATCAAAAATAAGGATGGTGTCCGGTGTTTCTATGTTGATTTTGTTTCTTTAACAATAAATATTTTAGCAGAAAATAAGGAACATATTTTCCCCTACTTAAAACAAGGCTGCAGAAGAGGTGGTTTATGAGTGACAGATTGTAGGATAAAACACCATAATCAGTGAAAATGTATTATTTAGGGAAAGTAAATTCCTCCAGTTTCTGGTGGCTGCTCTAATCGTCTGAATAAAATAACAGTATGCAAATGCTTGCTCTAGAGTTTGACAAGGCTGTCACTTTCCCTTATCGGACACAGTGCTTTATCACAATGCAGTCAGAAGAAAGGAGGAAATGAAGTGGAAAATATTATTATAGGATTTTTAGGGTACTTTGATAGAAACTAGAGACAGCTGTTAAAACTACAGTATTTAAGAGCAAATGTGAGTAATGAACCATAAAGTGAAATATGTAAGGCAGGAAAATATTTCTGGCAATACATATGCTCTAACATAAATTTTACTTATGTATAATGATACTACCAAGCAGGCTGAGGCTACACGGCGACTTTGATCATGCAGTTAGCACCTTCACCTTGTTTACACTTCAGTGTTTGTGTAGCACTCTCTCAAGAGATACAGAGTTATCTTGTGTCATGTAATAGTAACTATGTAATTTATCTCCTTCCCTCCTTCCCATCTTCTCTATTTCTCTCCTACCCTCTGTCTCACTCTCTTTCTTTCTCCTTCTTTGCATTGGCTGCTAGGAAGCACAGAGTGTGACATACTGAGCAAATGGCTCAGCTCTGTCTCCTAGTGCAGTTATCACACTCTTATTAATGATACCTGTCTATTTTTCTCTGTGTCCATGCATACCATTTACAGTGGTATAAAAGTGATTTTACTAAGAACAATTCAAGTACCTTTTAGAGGAACAGGTTGTTCATTCAAAACAAATGTGAAACGGATACAAAAGTTTGTAATTAATTTCGAAGTAATTTCAAAGAGTAGCAGTATGGCAACCTGATTCTTTTCCTTTTGCTTACTTTTTTTTCTTTGCTGATTTAAACATAGAAGGAGGGTGGTGCCAATAGCGAGAACATGTTATGTTGTGTTCAAAATCATTGCTAACAATGTTTGGGGGCAAATAGCTGAGTAGCAACATGAGTTGTATTGATTATTATGGCATAGCTTTCTCTGTTAAAGCTTTGTTATTATTTTTCTGGCATTGTCAGGGGAAAATAGAATTTTTTAATTTACTACAAAAACATGCCTATCATTTGGCAAGGTATTTGTCTCCCTAGATAACATTTTGAGTTTGGTGTAGAATAAATATTTAATACCTCAAAGAAAGCCCACTGAATTGGAAAGATTAATTTTGGTTTATAAAATATTCTCTTTTGATGTGTTTTACTAAAGATAGGTGATACTGGTTTTTTGTTTCTATTTAATTGTTGTTTTGCTTCTGAGTAGTTTCTTGTTTGAAGTATTTGTTGGTAGGGGGGAAGAAAAAGAAAGAATATTACTAAAGGTTTTGCTAAACGTAAAAAGGGTATAATGGTAGGGGAAAATAAAGGCAATAATGCTCACGCTTAAGGAAGCAGAGTTTTTTGTTTGTTTTGTTTGTTTTTTAAGCAGGAGAGATTATCTATGGAAAAGGTGTCATAGGTATCAATGCAGTGGTTTTACACACTAGGAAAGGAAGTTAGAAATAAAACCTCACCTGCTATTATCAGAGACTGGGCTGCTTGGCCAAGGAGTTAAATCTTTCTTCCCACAGAGAATGCTGAGGACAGGGAAACACAACACCTTTGGCTGGAACTCTGCATAAAGTTTGGCCCAACTTGACTCTTTAAACTCTCAGTGGTCAAATGGAGAAAAATTTGGAAAGAAATGTCATTTCCAAATCGGAAGCATGCATCTCTCTTGCAGGAGTCAGAAGCTTGAATTCCTCTCTGGGTGGGCTGTCACTTTTTCCTAGAAAACAATTTTAGGTGCACAAATGTGAAAGTAGCCGGCCCCCACGTGGGGAGCCCTTATCTCTGTCAACCTCAACTGTATTCTGTTGAATATAATTGCTACCAACAAGATTTTTGCATGTGTATGGTTTATATAAATATCGTGAAAGGGTTCTTTTTTTTACCTATGCATACATATATTTGTTAACTTGCTATTGAGATGACTATATAATTCATCATATAAATCCCAATTACATTTCAGGGTAACATAGGGCACTATTAACAATTACACCGAGGCAGCAATCACAAACTGGAATTGCCCTGAATATTTAATCACTGTAACTGTGGTTCCTTGAGTCTAAGTTTTCATTCATGCTGCAATCGTCATCATCATTTTGAGTAGAATGTTTAAATGAAGCAAATGCCAATATTCCAGAAGCAGGATTTTGTTAACCTTTTAACTGATAGAATCCAAAAGGTATGCCTGGATTACTGGATTGGTCAGTATTTAGCCCAAGCCATCATCCCTAAAGTCTTGCTACAGCTTTATAACTTGTTCTTGCAAGGTTGGAGGCTTTCTGTAAACCAGTGCTCTTAAAATTAATGTTCATATAAATGACCTAGGGATTTAATTACAGATTCTGAGTCAGTAATCTTGTAGGAGGGCCCGAGATTTTGCATTACTACCAAGCTCCCAAGTTGTGTCATTGCTGCTGGTCTGCAGACAACACATTGAACAGCAAATCTCTAAATTATTTTAGTCAATCCACAAATCTTGTTTACCTCCAATGTTGCTATTGAGAGCTGATGTCATCACACTACTTTATAAGATGCCACTAGATTTGCCAGTGAAACTTCCTATCAGATACTCAGTAAACTAGTTAACAAAGCTTTGGCTATTGGTGATAAACAGGAATTTCAGGAAGGCTTCTGGTAACCACCTCTAGAGTAAAACTCTTGAAAGAATAATTTTTATTAACTTATTTTTAATTGACAAATAATAATTGTGCATATTAATGGGGTATAAGTAACATTTTGATCTATGCATACATTGTGGAAAAATTCAATCAAGCTAATTAACATATACATCACCTCACCAACTTATCATGCGTGGTGACCACAGTTAATAATAATGTGTCAGATGTTTTGAAATTGCTAAAAGAATAGAAAGAATGATTCTTAATGCATGTGTTGTCCATGGGCTGCTTTAAATCTTCCTAAAAGTCTTTTATGTTTGTTCTTGTCTCTGTGATCCCTTCCTCTCAACCCATAATGGACTTACTCTTTGTATCAGATTTCTCTTCCTTTGTTTAAAGAAGGTAAGTTCGTTCCATCCGCTATCTTCAATCTCAGTTCTGAGGTTTTGAACAATTGTGTCTTCCCCATTAGAAAAATGTCCCAATAAATATCAACCCTTCCTCTTATGACAAGAATTTAGGCAGCACACTGTTTTGGTCAACCCCATCAGATTATTGCTTTTGTCTTACATGGGAAGAAGAGAAAATCATAGGGAAATCAGAGGGGTATCGGTTGGTAAGAGAAGAAACTACTTAACAGCATGAGTTAAGGGGCTCCCACTCCCAACTAACTGCCTCCTTGTTAAGGAACACACCATCTGCAGACAACTTTTATATTAATATCGCTTACAGAACCGTGTGTTTGAGACTCTGCCCCTTGTTAGTAATGCCTTTATTAATACTTTTTCTTATAAAATCTAATTTAATCTTAGAATCTACTCAAGTCATCTTTTTGTTTGAAATACTCTGAAATGTAATCTTGAAATCATATTCATAACCTTTGTTTGCATTATTTCATAATTATAGATACAATTAGTCACATCATTTTGAATTAACAATTGAATCGCTTCCATTTCTACCTTCAATTCTTTAATAATTGAATGTCACCCGTATTAGCACTTTCTACATTCTTACCACTCTTATACTTCTGAGAAATAATGTCCTTGTATTGCACATTGACAACTGCAAAAATTAGCAGAAACAGAACACTTGATAGATCACAAAGCGATGACACCAGGGGCTTAGATGACCTTTCACAAGAGCCCATGCCACCTCTAAGGGTAAAACCGAGCTGACTTGGTCTTGCTTTAGAGAGTAGCTTGGTTCAAGTCTATGAAGTTCACATGCTGAAAGTCCATTGATAGAGTTGTTTCCAGATACATGACAGTTATTGTTATTAATTTATGTGCATCTGTTTATATGTGATGTACGTGCATGTTTATTTCTTCCTCCTCTTTTTTTTCTTTTCTGTCTTCTCCTGTCTCTTCTTTTTTTCTTCCTTATTTTCTAAAAGCAATAGTTCAGGCTTAATGTACTTGATGCACTCACCATTGCCTAATCAGTGATAGCTAAACCTTTTTGATCAGATACTTGTCAGTAAAATATGTAAGCATGTATCACAGATTTACATATATTTGTATATAATATACACAGACTTCTGCACTAATATTATAAAATATGCAGAAAATAAAAACATTTTAAAAGGTGATGAAAAGTATAAAAATAAGTTCTAATATTGGCTTTCCACATTTCAATAAATTTTATTTCTCACTTCACTTTGGCTCAGAAGATAATATTTAATCTCTGAACCCTAGCTTTCAAGGTCTAATGTGAAATATATGATATCAAAATATTGCCCTAATCCTACCTCCTATTCATCCTTTGTCATTCCAAACAGACATGTTTTCCTTTGCATGGGCTTTGACCTGGGTCAGGTGGTAAGGGGACACTGTCTGTGTGATCTGGAGCATCAATAACCCTTAAATAATAGGACATCAGGCAAAGATCTCTTAGAATATTTTCACCTATAAAAATGCTTTCCATGGTTTGATCAAACATGTGGGACCTAAAAGGATATATATTGTAAATAAAAGGTACATTTGTGTTTTTTTCTTTTCTGCAAACAACCCAGAGCAATTGTTGTATCCACTGATACCTACACAATTTAATAAAAGACTCTTAGGAAAGTAGAAAATGACCTCACTGAGCAATCTTTGGAAAAGCAATTTCCTTAAACTTTTCTACCAGATGAAAAATGTGATTAATGGAACATCAGGATATTTCAAATGAATATCTTATTTGACATTATTTAAAATTTAAAAAGGCAATAATTCGTATGGATTAGTTTTCTATAGATGTTATAAAAATTAGGTAAAATGTTGCGCATAGACTCCTAAGTACTTTTATTTTCTACATAAAGGCCCATATGTCTGAAAATAGAATAAACTTTAAGAACAAGGTATTTCAGAAAAAGATCTTCCTTTGTGGTAAGTGCCAACAAAGACCACATTTTACATTAATTGGTTGTCTCAGTCCAGACCATCTGTCTCTCCAAATGTAATGAATGCTGCCATTCTTATTGGTATGCACTCAATAGCTCAAATTGGTCTGAAATAAACCCTCCTCACAGTCTTGTTATAGTACCAGCTTGTGAGTTATGGAACAAATGTTAAGTTTCCTCTTATCAGAGTCCCTCCCAGTGTAAAATTTAAGTTCCATTACACATAGTAGAATACGGAATTCACATAAATGCATTTTGTGTTTGCATAATTGTATTATACATTGTTCTTACACTATACAATTTGTGTATATGTATGAGATATTA
This sequence comes from Lepilemur ruficaudatus, assembly GCA_963574885.1. NCBI lineage: Eukaryota > Metazoa > Chordata > Mammalia > Primates > Lepilemuridae > Lepilemur > Lepilemur ruficaudatus. The sequence goes on from CAUYRT010097255.1 coordinate 35,680, forward strand.
CATAATATGGCTGTCTTGCATTTTGTATATGAAGTTAAAATTCACACATACCTTTTCATGGAGTGTTTCCTGGTTTCTGGCAACCTTGTCAGATATGTAGGTAATCATCATTAGCTCCATTTTATAGAAGAGAAAATTAAGGATTAGAGGCACTATGTGGTTAGTCTGTGGCTATTTCTCTTGCAACACTCTTCTCTTTCATCCTGTTGGCATAAACTATTCTAGTCATCTTATACGGGCCACCTTGGATCTCTGTAATTTATGAAAGGGGGAAGAGAGAGAGAAAATGAATATCCTCCAAGTTCCCAGTAGACCTTTCAGACTCATCTTAAATGTCCCATCACCAGGAAATCTTTCCTCCTATCTCAGACTGGGTTAGGTCCTTCTATGTGCTGTTACAGATACTTAATTTTTCTTTTAAAAATAAGATCATAATTATAATTAAAATGATAAATACACAATTATGCTTCCCCAATAGAAAGCAAACTCCAAGAAAACAGAGACCCTGCCTATTTTGTTGGCCAAATTCAGCAATGATATTCATTTCCTAATATTGATTGAGAAGCTAATTATCAGGTGTCATACTAGTAGCACAATTATAACCATGGACTGAGAAATGAGGCTTTCTCTCATTAGTAGTCCTTTCTATGCTACATGAGAAATGGAAAAGGTAAAAAATAACTAACTTCAACCAATGTTGCAAACTATTGTTGAACTAGTGAGGAGCTGTTGAAGGTAGATAGGCCTGGGATTAATTAGTAGTTCATTCACACTCTAGGGGGTAACAGTAGACAAGAAATTCTGTAGTAAGTCTGTAGCTATTAATATCATCTCATTAGAAACATCTATTTGGATACTTTAAGAATTTTTCCACTCTTTGGAAATGATTAGGAATACATGCCTTAAGTATACAAACATTTAATACACAATAATTTCTCTCATTCCCTTGTCTATAACAAGACAGCTCATGAGGCAGAATGTTAAGTAGACTTAGTTGTGGATGGAAATAATTGATATGGCTAGAATTTCAAAATGAAGAAACTTCAAAAAATTAGTGACTGTTTTAATTCATAGGTAATAAAAAATTGCAGTGAAAAGTAAATGTGAGTCACTTGATCACTGTCCCAAAAGAACAGGAAAAATCCCACCTCATATTCCAAAGTCTAAAGCTAAGGATCAAGAGGCTAAGTTTGTAGAGCTACCTATGGTTTGGGCAAAAATCCCTACTCTACCCAGGGGTTATTTAGGCATTTTAGAACCTCTGCTACCTGTGTCACTGCTACCATCCTGTTAAAAATAGAAGTAGTGGAGGGGATATTGGCGTTTGTGGAGGGCAATGACTTTAAAGGAAGAGGCTATGGTTCCACCATGTATAAAATGCTGAATTCTATTCTGTGATCTAATGGAAAACAAAATTGACACACATGAGTTCTTTCATCACAGAGTTCATAGTTCAAGAATTAAGTGAAATAAATTGCACGTGATTCTCTAAGTATCTATGAGAAGTATTATCAGGGAGGTTCTGAGTGTGCACCACATGAGAACCAGACTTGGTCTGGAAGCTCAGGGTATTTAAGAAGCAATTAGAATAAATACGGGTTTTCTAGGTGAAAAGTGGAGTGGATGGGGTATTCTAGATTGAGGAAATAGTAAATGCAAAGGTTTGAGATTAGAGGGAGCATAACACAGAAACATGTAAAACCACATTCATTTTCCAATCACTTTACGTGTATTGTCTTATTTAATCTTCACAATTACCCTATGATATAGGTATTGTTCTTTTCCCTAGGGTCAAATAGGGAGACAAATGCTTAGTGAGAATGACTAACTTGCCCAAGTTCACACAGCTACTGAACTCATATTTGAACCCAGATCTCATATTTCTGGTTAAAATTGGACTCAATCTCAATTAAAATAGTGATTTTATTAACAGATAAACAATCATGGGAGCTTCCATGGGAAGTTTGGCATACAAATATGTCTAATAAATTGATACACTTGAAGTGTCTGGGTGAATCAATTTATTTTTTTTTCTGGAAAATCCAAATTAACATCTAAGTATCTTTTGTTCATTATTCATTTGTAGAATGAAAATTAAGTGATAGTATTGGCAATCAGCCAGCATCCTACACTTTCCTTGCAAGCAAAGACTAGCTTTGAAATTATTTAAGAAGGCTAACAGATGCTTCAAGATGATTCAACCTGTTTTAAGTAGAGAAAAACAGATACCACATTCCATTTTGTTTTCACTTCTACATTTGAAGCTCATTGTAAAATTGAGTACAAAATATCTACCTTTGAATATAGAGCTATTTATTCCAAAATGCAGTGCTGGTACATATGGTTTATATCAAGTAGCCTTTTCTTCTACACAAAAAGAACAGAGATGAAGTGGACTAGGTTCATAGTGACAATTTTCATGATCTTCATGTATGTTCTGATGGTCGACAATTTCTCAGATGATATTACTATATTACAGAAAGGTTTTGGCTATCATGCCTACATGGGTTGCCTAAGGGCCTAAAACCATAAAGACAGAAAAAAAAATACAGGACTATTTACCCTTCAAAATACAGAATAGGGATGTCCCCAAGTATCCAGAAGAGACAGTGGCTTTAAGTCTCATTGGATTGACGACTCCTTTTGCAACAATCCATAGTGAGCTATTACATGTCTCTTTAAAGCCTCAAGAATGTTTCAGTCTTGAGGACCAGGTCTTCAGGACCAGGAAACTAAATATGACATAGATTATTCTCTGTGCTGCTACCAATAAACATTTCATGCTTTGTGCTCCCTTAAAGTCATGGCCAATCATGTTTCAGACAAACTTCTGGGAAAACCACACCAAAGCCTGGCTGTATTACTAGATACTGTATGTAATCCCTAAAGAGAGGCCAGATGCAGGACACTATACCTTGAAGTGTTTGGTAAGGCTGTCACCCTGCTGGCTGTTATGGAAATACAACTACAAATATATGTTATAAAACATCTGGGTAGACTTTTGCAAAAGTTATGGTCATCACTTTCCAAAGCCTATGGAGACAGGCTGTCAGCCATGATGGTTAAAATTCCGTTTAAAGCACAAATCCTCACTGAATTTTTTAAATACTTTTAATTCATAGTGTCACACATTCTAGGGAATTTTAAAAACTCTTTCTACATACAAGTACCATAATTTTACCTTTTCTGCCTTTTATGTTTGTTCATGTTAGCTGTCTCTTTCCTCCCACGTGAAATGCTGTAACTCCTTGCTCTTTGTTAAGATTTTTTGGACGTGAGCACCAGAAACACAATTTGGCTGGCTTAATCTTTTCAAGCAACTGATTGCAAGGACACTGTGTAATACACAGGATCAAATGTAAAGTCAACACCTGAATATTTGGGAAGAGGTAAGTCATCACATACTGACATATGTCTGTAGCAGGTACTTATGCACAATCTCTTTTTAACATTACTATTTGCTATGTGTCGCTATGCTAAGAATTTAATTGCAGGGATTGTCTTAATTTGGATAATGAGCTCACCATGCTTGGGAGATTCCACATCTTTGCTGAATTGTGCTGTGATAAACATTTGAGTGCAAGTGTCTTTTTTGATAAAATGATTGCTTTACCTTAAGGTAGATATCTAGTAGTAAGATTGTGGGATCAAAAGGTTTTACCTTTATTTCTTTGAGAAATTTCCATACTATTTTCCATAGAAATGAGTTATCATAAGAGTCTTATCAACACCATGTAGAATGTGAAAGTGAAAAATCCCCAAATGACAACTGAGGTGCTATAGCCAAAAAGAGGGCAAAGGAAGCAAATCTTCGTATTGTTGTGGTTCTGTTTGTTTGGTGTGATTTGTTTGTTTGTTTGCTGTTGTGTTGTTAAATCTACGTTCCTTATTTTTGTAATTTTTAAATTGCCCCAGGAAACTACTCAAACACCCACCAGTAATAAAATGGATAGTTTGTTATATTGACACAGTGGAACATTATACAAAAAGAAAAATATATCTTCTATAACTGCACAAAAATATGGATGAATCTCACAAACATAATGTCGAACAAAAGAATCCAGACAAAAAGAGAACTTACTATGTGATTTTAGCTATATAAATTACCAGAATAGGTGAAACTGGTGGTGTTAAAAGGCAGGATGTTAGTAACACTTGAGGAAAGGGAACTAGTGGCTGAAAGGAACCGTCAGGAGGATACATTCATGCTGTTTCATGATCTGAGTGCTTGTTTCAAGACCACGTTTCTTTGGTGAAAATTCATTGAGCTGTAAACTTATGCACATTATTTGGTATATACATTGCCTGAAGCAAAAGTAGAATTCAATAATACTGATTCTGTCCTTTAAAAAATTTCTATATTGTGTTAATCATGGATGTCTTTCCATTACTTTTTAATTTTTTTTAAATATTGCACTAATTTTTGTTTGTTTTTTTATCACAAGATATTAAGGGGATACAAATGTCTTTGTTACATGGATAATGTGGAAGTCAGGGCTTTTAGTGTGCCTATCACCAGAATAGTGTTCGTAGTACCTGATAGGTAAGTTTTTAACCCTCACCTCCCTCGCATCTTCCCCACTTCTTTCCAATGTCCTCTGCATCTCTCTGTGCCCAGGTAGCTCTCACTTAATAGTGAGAACATGTGGTGTTTATTATTCTGTTCCTGAGATACTTAGCTTAGAATAATGGTCTCCAATTCCATCCAAGTTGCAGCAAATGACATTATTTCATTTCTTTACTATGGCTGAACAGTACTCCATGGTATACATATACCACATTTTCTTTATCCATTCATGAATTGAAGGGCACTTAGGTTGATTCCACATCTTTGCTGAATTGTGCTGTGATAAACATTTGAGTACAGGTGTCTTTTTTGATAAAATGATTGCTTTACCTTAAGGTAGATATCTAGTAGTAAGATTGTGGGATCCAAAGGTGGTTTACCTTTATTTCTTTGAGAAATCTCCATACTGTTTTCCATAGAAGTTGTATTACTTGAGAATCCCAACAACAGTGTATAAGCATTTCTTTTTCTCTGCATCCATGCCAGGATCTTTTGTTTTTTTGACTTTTTAATAATGGTCATTCTGACAGGGGGAAAGGTGGTATCTCATTGTGGTTTTAATTCGCATTTTCCTGATGATTAGTGATGTCGAGCATTTTTTCATATGCCTGTTGGTCATTTGTCTATCTTCTTTTGAAAAGCTTCTGTTTATGTGTTTTGCCCACCTTTTGGTTGGGTTGTTTGGTTTTTTCTTGTTGATTTATTTGAGTTCTTTGTAGATTCTGGATATTAGGCCTTTGTCACATGTATAGCTTGCAAATATTTTCTCCCATTCTGGAAGTTTTTAATTACTTTGCTGTGAGAAAGCTTTTTCCAGCAGAATAAAATAAATAACAAAGCTCAGAACAGAATTACATATAATGGAAACCTAAAAAATAATAATAATAAAAAAAATACAAAGGATCGATGAGACAAAACGTTCTTTTTTTGAAAGGTGAACAAATTTGATAGACCACTAGCCAGGTTAACCAGAAATAGAAAAGACTCAAATAACTTCAATCAGAAATGAAAAAGGAGATGTTACAACTGATACCACATAAATACAAAATATTATCCAACAATATTATAAAATCCTAGAAAACCTAGAGGAAATGGATAAATTCCTAGAAACACACAACCTTCCAAGCCTGAATCAGGAACAAATAGAAATTCTGAATAGACCAATAATGAGCAGTGAGATTGAAGCAGTAACAAAAAAATCCCCTAACAACAACAAAAAATCCCTAGACCAGATGGGTTCACACTGAAGCATTCCAGGCCTTCAAAGAAGAACTGGCACCACTCCAACATAAATTATTCCATAACATCCAGAAGGAAGGAATTTTCTTTAATTCACTCTACAAAGGAAGTATCACCTTGATACCAAACTAGGAAAGGAAACAAGAAAAAGAAAACTACAGACCAATATCCCTTTTTAAAATCATCAGTTACAGATCTTTCTATGTCTACCAGTCTCCTTTTTATATAGTTGTATACCACAGAATGAGTTTCAGTGTTCCATATTTTCCAATATGAAGCCAGATCATATCTTACATTTCCAAAAGAAAAAAATTAAAAACCCACAACAAACACACAAAAAACTCAAACACCTTCTTCCTCAGGACTCACTTAAATCAAAGTGAATAATTTTTTTTCTCTAAATGTCAGAAAATCAAGGAAATCTAGTTAGAATATGATCTAAGGTCAGAATAGCTTTTTCTAGAACAAAAACTATGGAATCTATTATTCCGTTTTCTCAAAGAAATTTAAATTTTAAAGCCATCGACAATTTCCCAAGATTAACTATCTTCATCAAGGGACATAATAATACAAGTCAATTATAGCCAAAATTTGCAAAGCGAAGAATTTATGATTTTTAAATTATTGCTATATGTGATTTTTCCACTTTCTTTAACAATAAAGTGTGTGCGATGTAATTTGTTTCTTTCTCTTTGACAATTTAAAGATGTATCAAGTACTTTTGTCACTCCTTTTCCCGTAGCTTTTGCTTCTGGATTGCCTATTTCTGATTAACAGATGCTTGAAAGTCTCTCGTTTAGAAGTCAATCAGAATGCAGTTGTTTAATAATGGTACGCTGAGCAGTTGACACTTTGCCGGGCTAACATCTTTTCGACAAAATGATTACATCTACTGCACATCAATCACTTGACATAACCAAAATAAAGCCAGCTTAATAGAACAATATCTCATGATAAATACTTTCCCTCGAAACTTCCCATCTTTGCCTCCACACTTATATATTGATAAATGATGTTCCTTCACCTTAATGTTCTTTTTCCTCTGAGCAGGAGGTCCATTGTCCTGTGACAGCATCCTATTGAATTCACTTCAACACCTAGATGTTTGAGGCAGTTTTCAAAGTCTTCTCTATCTTAGTATATTAACAGTTAAATCAATAAACACTAAGAGCCCAAAGTTTATAAGGGCAGCTGTTGGCCCTCATCCAACTGAACTACGTAGCAAGACACCTGTTCCTTACTTTGTGTCATCTTTATGAGCAAAATTATGGGCTAATATCAAGGTCCCTACCTTTATTTGCCACTTTCATAGGTATCAGGTGAGCTTGAACTCAGTCTGAATTTCCACCTTCAGTGGTTCCCTCCCTTAGTGGAGGGAGAAGAATGAAACTTATTTCTGGAACACTTTTAGTAAGAAAATCAAAAATAACCGTTGGAAATGGCACAAGACAGACAATAATGGAAGCTTATAGATTTTTGGCTACTATACTACTTCTTTTTTATTTTTTTTTCTGGAGAAACAGGGTCTTGCTTTTGCTCAGGCTGGTCTCGAACTCCTGAGCTCAAGCAGTCCTCCCACCTCAGCCTCCCAGAGTGCTAGGATTACAGGTGTGAGCCACCACACCTGGCCTAGACTACTTCTTTGTAAGTCAGTTTTTGGTATCTTCTAAATGAGCTAAAGTCTTTTCTTATATAAATTATATATTAGTCAGCCCCTGCTGTAAAAAATGCCACTCTCCAAATCTGTAGTTTTAAAGAATAAGTACTCATTATTGCTCATGATTTCATAGGTCATCAGGGTTATTTGGCCAGGCTCAGTCATGTTTCAACACTCAGTGACAGGAATTGACTAGTATAGTACGGCTTCACTTGCATGCCTGGCGATTGAATGGCAGTTGGCCAGGGCAATGGGGTGAATGGGCTACTTACCACTCACCATCCTACAGATAGCTTATTTACAGGGCAAAGGCAGAGTCCAAGGGAGTCAAAGAAAGCAAATATCACAAATATTGCATCTGACACATACTGTTGGCCAGGATAAGTCACAAAGCCAGTATAAATATGAGAGATAGGAAAGTGTATATTATCTTTTGATGGGAAGAGAGTCAAAATTACATTTTATGGGGTATGAATACATGCAAAGGAAAAAATTATAGCCCATTTTGTAATCAATCTAAAGTAAATTCAAGAGCTCTCAAAATGATAAGAAGTATATTTGCAAAAATTTTTTAAAGTATTATTCATTTAAAGTTTCAACTTAATTTTGGTGGAGAAACTAGTTTAATGAAATTATTTCATATGTACAATGTTTATTTTTTAATTTTTAAATTTTAATTATTATGGACACATAATAGTTGTACATATTCATGGGGTACATGTGATATTTTAAAACAGACATACAATGTATAATGATCAAGTCATAGTAATTAGAGTCCCCTCAAGCATTTATCATTTCTTTGTCTCAGAAATATTCTAATTCCACTCTTTTAGTTATTTTAAAATGTACTATAAATTATTAGTAACTATAGTCACCCATTTTGCTAGTAAATACTAGATCTTATTCATTGTATGTAACTGTACATTTGTACCCATTAGTAATCCCTGTTTTATCCCTCCTTCCTCAGTATCTTCCCAGCCCCTGGTAACTATCATTCTACTCTAAACCTCAAATAGTTCTTTTTTTTTTTTTTTTCATTTTTAGCTCCCATACCTGAGTGAGAACATGTGAAGTTTGTCTTTCTGTGCCTAATTTCACTTAATGTAATGTTCTCCAGTTCTATCCATGTTGTTGCATGTGATAACATTTCATTCTTTTTTATGGCCAAATAATATTCTGTTGTGTATATCTACTACATTTTTTAAATCTATTCATTCATTGATGGACATTTAGAGTGATTCTGTATCTTGGGTATTGTGAATAGTGATAAGATAAATATGGGAGTGCAGATATCTTTGAAATACTGATTTCCTTTCTACTGTCTATATACTCAGCAGTAGGATTACTGGATCATATTGTAGCTCTGTTTTTAGTTTTTAAAGAGCCTCTATGTTGTTCTCCACTGTGGCTGTTATATTCCCACAAACAGTGTACAAGGGTTCCCCTTTCTCCACATCCTGGACAGCGTACAAGACAAGCATTGCCTGTCTTTGGGATAAAACCCATTTTACCTGGGGTGAGATGACATCTCATTGCAGGTTTGATTTGCATTTCTCTGATGTTTTGAGATATTGAGCATTTTTCTGTATATCTCTTGGCCATCTGTATGTCTTCTTTTGGGAAATGTCTATTTAGATCTTTGCCCATTTTTAAAATTGTTTTATTTGATTTTTCCTATTCAGTTGTTTGAGCTCCTTATATATTCTGGTTATTAAACCCTTTCGTGTGAGTAGTTTCCAAATATTTTCTTCCATTCTGTGGGTTGTGTATTCACTTTGTTAAATGTTTCCTTTGCTGTGCAGAAGCCACTTAGCTTGTTGTGATCTCATTTGTCCAGTTTTGCTTTGGTTACCTGTGCTTTGGTGGTCTTACTCAAGAATATTTGCCCAGATGGATGTCCGGGATTGTTTCTAGAAGATTTTATATTTTCTTCTAACAGTTTCATAGTTTTAGGTATTACGTTTAAGTCTAATCCATTTTGATTTGATTTTTGTATATGGTGAGAGATAGGAATCTAGTTTGGTTTTTTTCTGTATGAGTATCCATTTTTTAAAAAACATTCACTAGTAAGTTTTATTGTTATTATTATTATTTGCTTTTTTTCTTTTTTTTTTTTCCTTAGACAGAGTCTCACTCTGTTGCCTGGGCTAGAGTGAATGCCGTGGCGTCAGCCTAGCTCACAGCAACCACAAACTCCTGGGCTCAAGTGATCCTCCTGCCTCAGCCTCCCGAGTAGCTTGGACTACAGGCATGTGTCACCATGCCCGGCTGA
>CAUYRT010097263.1:0-19475 GCA_963574885.1 Lepilemur ruficaudatus
TTAAAATATATTTCAAATTCTATATGTTTTAGCTAAAAATCTAAGTATTCAAAAGTACAGTGGGGAAAGGCAACAACCATAATTCATATTAGAAAGTTTTTCCAGCTGGGCGCGGTGGCTCACGCCTGTAATCCTAGCACTCTGGGAGGCCAAGGCAGGAGGATTTCTCAAGGTCAGGAGTTCGAAACCAGCCTGACCAAGAGCGAGACCCCCGTCTCTACCAAAAATAGAAAGAAATTAAATGGCCAACTAAAAATATATAGAAAAAATTAGCCGGGCATGGTGGCGCATGCCTAGAGTCCCAGCTACTCAGGAGGCTGACGCAGGAGGTTCACCTGAGCCCAGGAGTTTGAGATTGCTGTGAGCTAGGCTGATGCCACGGCACTTTAGCCTGGGCAACAGAGTGAGACTCTGTCTCAAAAAAAAAAAAAAAAGAAAAGAAAAAAAGAAAAAGTTTTTCCTATACTGAGCATACATACATCTGCTGTCTACCCTTGAAAGGTTTCTTTATTGATTTGCTCTTTTAACAATTATTTGAACACCTACTATATACCAGACATTCTGATACATGCAAAGGCTACTGTAGAAAATATGACACAGACAAAAGAAAAAAAAATATGAATCAGTAAGCTAAGTTCAGATGACGATTAAGTATGATGAAGAATATAAAACATGGTAGTAGGTTATACTTTAGATACAGTGGTCAGAGAAAGCCTCTCTGAGGAAGTGATACTTGAGGTGAAATTTGAATGCTGAGAAGGAGCAAGTTACATAAAGATCTGATGGAAAAGCATTCCAGGCACAGAGAAGAACAAATATAAAGGTAGGAACAGGCTTGATATGCTGAAAAAACAGAATGGAGGCCACTGTGGGTAGAGCATGGTGATGAAGGGGACAGAGAAAGATAAGCAAGATGGGCTAGGGAGATGAGTAGATTCTAAGGGTGTCTTAAAGGACATGACAAGAAGCCTCATCAGGCCAGAGACTGTGTTGGTCTTATTCACTGCTATATTCTTTTCCCAGTGTCTAGAACATTCTTGGCATATAGTAGGCACACAATATTTGCTTGAACATATGAATGAATTAACGAATAGCTTCTAGCTCTGATGCTTCAAAGCATGAGTTTACTCCATCATCTAAAGCAGAAGTTGGCCGGGCGTGGTGGCTCACACCTGTAATCCTAGCACTCTGGGAGGCCGAGGCGGGAAGATGGCTCAAGGTCAGAAGTTCGAAACTAGCCTGAGCAAGAGGGAGACCCCGTCTCTACTAAAAATAGAAAGAAATTAATTGGCCAACTAAAAATATATAGAAAAAATATTAGCCAGGCATGGTGGCATATGCCTGTAGTCCCACCCACTCGGGAGGCTGAGGCAGGAGGATCACCTGAGCCCAGGAGTTTGAGGTTTCAGTGAGCTGTAATCACCCTGCTATACTCTAGCTGGGGCAACAGAGTGAGACTGTCTCAAAAAAAAAAAGAACTAAATCTAAAAATCTGGCAATAATAGCCTGTGTTTAATCATTGAATTCCACGGGATGTCATCAGCTCTGAAAGGCAAGCCTTTCTCTCTCTCTCTCACTGGATCTTATGCCATATTCATCAGGAACCTAAAACATACGAAGCATAGCTTCCCTCATGTGTACCCAGGTTCTTAAGAGACCTGTAAGACCACTTGACAGTAATTCAAATCCAAGGATTCAAACAACAATGGGCATTTAGGAGCTCAGCCAAGCTCAAGTACATCTTTCACCAGAGTTAGCCAAAAAACAAGTTTATAAAAGGATACAGGCTGTAAAAGGGTGTTGCCAAAGGAGGCCTTAGGCAAATAAAACTTTATTTCTAATCTAGGAAGGAAGGAAGGACTGAGCAGAGTTAAGAGAATTTGGTTTAAGCACCAAACACTGTAACACAGGATTTCCTCCTAAGAAGAGAAAAGCAGGGCCTGAATGTCATTAAATAAAATTCACTTATTTTCAATGTGAACCTCCCTACCTGAAGCAGTCGAGTGGAGTTCTCTTATGTGCTAAGAATATACAGTCTCTCCAACTAAATTTAGCTTGTATTTTAAACTGTCCTGGGATGCTCTGTAATTGTTTTCTGAGTGTTGGTCTCTTCTCCTAACTTCTTACTTCTTCTACACTAAAAAAGAAAACACATAACCTAACTTAGGGAATCTCCCCTTACTCTAACAGCCTTGGCGTCTGGCAGTATCCACAGATGCCTGAGGTAAGCCATAAGGATTTGAGTTTTGCTGCAGTTAGGAATCTGGGCTTCAGAGCAGAGATACTTTTATGAAATGACCATGAGAATCTGCCAAGAATCAACCAGACTGATAGAGAAAGATAAAAACTTAGTTCATATTGACTGCCAGTTTGAAAACGTTTCATCAAATTTTCTTTTTTTTTTTTGAGACAGGGTCTCACTCTGTCGCCCGGGCTGGAGTGCAGTGGCACCATCATAGGTCACTGCAACCTCAAACTCCTGGGCTCAAGCGATCCTCCTGCCTCAGCCTCCTGAGTATCTTGGACTGCAGGCACACACCATCACATCCGTCTAATTTTTCTATTTTTGGTAGAGGTCTCATCCTTGCTCAGGCTGGTCTTGAACTCCTGAGCTCAAACAATCCTCCAGCCTCAGCCTCCCAGATGTTACAGGCATGAGCCACCGTACCCGGCCTCATCAAACTTTTTACAGCCACTTCATCTCTAGAGAGGGATAGCCGTTTTTCTTTTAAATAAGATTTTTAGTCTTTAGGGATATGCAAATCAAAACCATGAGATTCCACTTCACACCCACTAGGATGAGTATAATCAAAAACACAGATAAGTGTTGGTGAGAACATGGACAAATGGAACCTTCAAACACTGCTGGTGGAAACTGGTATAGATGTTTTGGAAAACAGATTGACATGCAGTCCCTCAAAAGGTTAAACATGGAGTTAGTTACCATGTGACCTAACAATTTCATTCATAGGTATTTAGCTAAGAGAAATGAAAACATAAGCCCACACAAAAATTTGTACACAAATGTTTATAGCAGTATTATTCATGATAACCAAAGTGTAGAAACAACCCAAGTGTCCATCAACTAATGGATAAATAAAATGTTGTATATTCATACCATGGCATATTATTCAGCTGTAAAAAGAAATGGCATATTGAGATATGTTACAACATGGATGAACCTTGAAAACATTACGCTAGGTGAAAGAAGCCAGTAACAGGAGACCGTATGATTCCATTTACATGAAATGTCCAAAATTAGCAAATCTACAGAAATAGAAAATAGATTAGTGGTTGCCTAGGATTTGGGTTAGGGGGTTGGGAGAACATAAGGAGTAATTGCTAATGGGTACAGGTATTGGGGAGAGTGATGAATATATTCTAAAATTGATTGCAATATGATTTCACAACTCTGTGAATAAACTAAAAATCACCGAATTGTGCATTTTAAATATGTGAACTGTATGGTATGTGAATTATATCTCAATCAAGTCATTTGTTTACATATAAGGGGGTGCACATAATAAGTGATAAAGCAAATGGGTCAAGATGTAAACAGTGAATTTGGCTAAAGGATATACTGGAGTTCTTTGTTCTATTCATGTCACATTTCTTTAAGTGTAAAATTATATCAAAAGGTAAAGCAAAAAAAAAAAAAGACATCCCTAATGATAATCACATACAGTATTCTTTCTTAACATGAAACAGAAACCAGGACTAGAAAAAATTGCCATAATGTCTGCTCCCATCCCTGTCAAACAAGTTTTTTACTTGTTTCCCCCACTCATCAGATTACTGAAAATCATGCAAAACATCACTCAAGCAGCAGAAAAGAAGAATGAAACATGGCAAGGAAGACAAATACTCTCCAGCCTTCTCAGGGCCTCAGTTTCCTCATCTGTAAAATGAGAAGGTTATATAATCTCTAACAGTGCTTTTTTGTTTGACATTCCATAATTTTGAAGTTCCAATTTCACTGCTCAATACAGTTAAGGAGAAGTATGATCTGACTAGTCCTCTGCCATTCCTGACCAGTAGTATTTTTTCTCTTCTAAAGGTGACATTAAGAGAACAATTCAGGGTATTCTCAGTGTTCTAAGTAAGGTCATATAGGATGCTGGGCTAGAGATAAGGACAGATGGCCAGTCTCCCATCTATCCTTATCCCTAGCCCCGCCTCTTAAATTCTTGGCAAGATCCTCTGCCCAGAACCTGGGAAAACTGCAGTAATGGATGAGAGAACCTAGGATACTTATGCAGGATACCCAAAGCTGGGTGCAGATAAATTCAGAGGAACTTACAGATTCTTATGTAAGAAACAGGTCTTAAGCATTCTAGAACCTTAACTCTCAGAGATAAGGAAAGTAAACTCAGGAATCCCACCTCATGGTAAAGCCTTTCCTTGTGGTCACCTAGTGGTAACCATAAGAAACAAAGAAAATGAAGATTCCCCAGGACATTCACCCATCAAAGAGGTAGGAAGAGGAACTAGACTCTAGTACCATCTGTATCCCCACTTAGGATGGGCCGAAAATAATAGAAAACATAAATTGGAAGCAAATCTTCTAGATTGCTTATCTAACTGACAAGCTCAAAAATCTTGTTCTCCTTCCAACCCAAAGTACCTCCTCAACCAGAAAAGAAAACACAATTAATTTTCACACCTTCCTCAGTTCCTTGCACAACAAAGAGCGACATGACTTGCCTAAATGCTGAGTATGCAAGAAAAGGGAAGAGGTGACAGGAAGAGATTCCTATAAAATCCAGTGATCTGAGTCTATATTCAACACGGCAAGCTCTGTGCTTATTTGTTGCAGACAGAGAGGAATGAATCTTAATCATTCTCCATAAAACGAGAACACTGAGCATCTTTGATTTGTTTGTTTTGGGTTCAAGCTACCTGTAGTATATAACTTAATTTGCTTGCAGAGAACTCCACACTACCTCCACAGAGAACCTGGGTGCAATTCAATTTCCTGTAGTTCCACTGACTATGACATCATCACTTTGGGAGCTATAAGGCAGACAGAGTAGAGTCTCAGCATGGACCTGAATAGTGCTATTTGTATTGTTTTGTTTTATTCAAAGATACCCTCTGGGTGGTCCGGATTCCCCTATCAACCCACCAGAAATGAAGTGAAGGGGGGAAAAAATCCTTCAATCAGTGCTTACTCTAACAAAGGCCACCTATTGGATAAATGGTCTCAGAATTCCACTACCGCAACCACATTTAAAAAGACAGAAAATATCCTCCTTTACACATTTTATATAACTCATCCCTCTTCATTATCCCAATAAACTTCCACCAGGATATAATTTTAGCTTACCGAAAAGCCAGACAATTAACAGACATATATTAAAGGAAAATAGCATTTCTCTTTTAATGAAATATTGAAAGACTTTTTTTTTTAACATTTGAGGGTCTACTGGATGAGATGCTTTTTATTTACATTCTCTTTTTTACAGATGAGGACCCTGGCAGGGTCCCAGAGATAGTCAACAGCCCAGCAGGAATGTTTGACTCCCAAATCCATGCTCTTACTAACAGTTAACTTCCCAAGCTTCATTCCTAAGCTTTACCATTTGTGAGCCAATTTTTTTTTTTTTTTTTGGTAGAGGCGGGGTCTTGTACCAGTCTGGTTTCAAACTCCAGACCTCAAGTGATCCTCCCACCTCCATCTCCCAAAGTGCTGGGATTACAGGCATGAGCCACCAGGCCCAGTCAACCATTCTATTTTTAAAAACCGAGTGTCTATACAATTTGACATTCAAAAGCACAGCATAAAAATAAAAACGGTTTATCCCACCTTAAAGTTTCTTTATTATTTTTAATTTCTCAACATGTTAAGTGTTTTCTAAAGACCTCCAGCCAGGCCAATGAGATGCAGTTTAATATCATAAGAGGGGCACAGAACCAAGAGTTAGGCAACTAAGTAGCAGTAGCAGGCCCCACTGCCCTTCCTGGGCCTCATTTTCCTCTCTAAGGTCCCTTCCAGCACCAATACCTAGAACTGAATTCCAAAAATTACATCACAAAGTCACAAACTTAATACATATGAAAAATTAACATCTGTATTGTAAGAATTTGAAGACCCAAAAAAGTGAACTTGAACTATTATGTATCCATAAAAATTAAAAATAAAAAAGCCTTGAAAAAGTGAACGTGAAACAATAAAGTTACCCCCAACAAAAGACCTAGTATTACATTACTGCTTCATTTGTTTCTCCACCTGCTATTCATTTGAGAAAATAGCATTTTTCTGACCTTGTTAAAGCATTGATTCGTCATTTTTTAAAATAAGACAGCGCATTTTTGTCATTTGAAACATGCACATAGTTTTTTCCATAAGAAACACTGGAATTTTTCTGGTGACCAAAAACAAAACAAAAACCGTCCTGTCATCTCTGAAGTAAAATCAGTCAACAGGATCATCACTTTCAAGAAAGAAACTTTACAGTGAACAGATCATATCAGAAAGTAGAAAGGAGCTTCCGTCATCAAATCAGGATGACATAACCTTAAAGTATAACCCAACAAACCTCCACCCACTTGAAACCCACTAACTGGACACTCCAGAAGAAAACTTTTTTTCAAAACTGTTGCAATACAAAGGCTCCAAAGAGGGTGCAGTGGAATTCACAGAGATTTTATATTTGACACCCTTCTACTAATATAATGAGAGCCAAATCTGGTCAGGGTCCCATCTTCACTCTAACCACCACTTACCCTTTGAAAGATGACTTGAAAAGCGTCATAACACAACCCAGTCTCTCCAATTAGGATGCTACGCTGTTATTCACAAATGACCCTGGCCTCATAAAGAACATAAATTACTTTTTAAAAAGGCCCGAGCCCGGAATACAAGCCCTTTCCATTGCCAAGTGAGCTCCCATCCTTCTCGGTGCCGCCCAAGTTCACTTTATTACTACATGTCCCATCCAGAGGCGCAGAGCTGCAATCTGTAGAAAAACGCAGGGAGCCCAGCCCAAAGCTGGGTTCTAACGGTTTTCAGGAACTAGTATCACAGGCTTCTTGGGAAGAGGCCAGAAAAACTCACCAAGTTTTTGTTTTGCGCTTTTTTTTTTGTAAAGTCTGGGTGGAACTTACTTTCACTAGAATGTGGGATGCCTTCTTCCCTCCCTAATGGGTGCTGGCGGACAAGCTTCCCTTTATTTTATACAAAGTCACCCAACCTACACCAAACTGAGAATACACAACCCTTCCCTCTCCCTTGCTGCCGACTACATGCCCACAGCGCAGAGGGCCGAGGGGCCCTTCGGACCCCTCACTGATGAGAGCCCCTCTTCCCGTGTCCCTCCTTCAACCCCACGTCCTCCCGACCGACCCTTGCCCGGCGGCCGGGACAAAGCGTGGCGAGGGGAGCTTTCCTCTGGGGTCCCCGACCGCAGCGGGCGCGGGGAAGCGGCCCGGGGCTCGGCGCGCACTCACCCGACAGCTCGTCCGGCTCCAGCCCGGTGTCAGTGTCCAGCCCGCAGATGACAAAGTAGTCAGCGAAGCGACTGGGCGCCGAGCCCCCTCCGCCACCGCCGCCGCCGCTCATGGCGCTGGGGCCGAGACGGGCCGGGCGGAGCGGTGCGAAGCCCCCGCACCCGGGCGCCCGCCCGCCCTCAGGCCGCCCCTCCCGCCGCCGCCGCCGCCGCCGCCGCTGCCGCTACCGCGGCTCGGGCCGCCGCCCCCGGCCCTGGCCCGGGCCCCGCGGCCGCCGCGGCTGCCGTGACGGGGCGGGGGGGCACCGGGCCGCCCCGCACCGCATCCTGGACGCCTTCCCCTCCGCGCCGCTGCCGCTACCGCCAGCCGAGAGCGCCGCGGTCAGAGCGAGCCTGGAGAAGGGCTGAAAGCGCCGGGGAGAGCCCCCACCGCTGCCCCCCTCCTGCCGCGCCTGCGCAGGCGCCATCGGGGAGGGGGCGGGCGCCTGGCGGAAAGGATGACGTGATGCTCTTCGGGCTCTGCGGGCCGCGGCTTCCCCGCGGTAGCCGCAACGCGGCCAGCCGCTGCTTGGTCGCCTGCAACCGCCACCCCCCTGGGGCGGCTTCTCCTTTAAGGAGGGCTGACAAGGTGCAAGAACAGCGCGCGCAGGCTGCAGAGCCGGGACACTGGCCCATGCTCTTCCCTCCCAACCCGCACCCACTAGAGGTCCAGAGATCTCCTTAGCGCGGCCCTGTCACCCGGATAGGGTCGCACGACTGAGCTTGGAAGCCCACCCAATACTATTTGCTGGCTGACCGCCTGGACCCCAGACAGCGCCTTCTCCCTGCCCCTGCTCTTTGGCGTCCGTGCCCAGCCTTTTCCCCAGTAGAGCTGAGGATGCCCCCTCTTTTGGTGGGGGGTAGATCAGCTTGTTTTATATTTACCGTTATTTTACAGGTAGGGAAACTGAGGCTCAGAGAAAAGCAAGGACTTCCTCAAGGTTATACTGAGTCTAAGAGATAAAGCCCTGGTCTAAAATCTTGGGCTTGTGGTCAGCTCCCCGTTGCCCCTACCCAAACCCAGCCAGACCTTTTCCCACACTCTCCCCTTTTTCCTCAGCAAGCCTCCAGAGGCCCCTGCCATTTGGGAGTTCTCCTTCCTCTTCACTCTGTGAGAATTCTCAGATCCTCCCCAAGCAGATCTCCTTGTGAGAGGGGGAATCCCTCTCACAAGAGCAAGGGAAATTTACCTCCTGGTCCTTATCCTGGGACCTTCTGATTTCGTTTCCCACAGAAGCTAGGCAGATATGTCTTTATTGGAAACTGAGGATCAGAGGCCAAGAAGGCAATTTAGTATAATGGTTACTAGCATGGGCTGTAGAAACAATGCTCAGATTTGAATCCTGACTTTATCATTTACTGTGTGACATTGGACAAATTACTTCATCTCTAGATGCCAGCAGTTATGATTTTTGTAAAGATTATATAAGATATATGCAAGTATAGGTAAAGCAGTGAAAATAGTGCCTGGAATGCAGAAGTCACTCAGTAAATGTTACAGATTGTTATTATTGTTCCAGAAAGAGGTGTGCTCAAGGTTAGTTGTGGCAGACTGCCACTAAGGATTGTAGAAGGCAGCTGGCTTCCCCAAGGGCTGAACCTGGGCTCTCTCCTAGGTACTTCTCTCAAATATTGGTTCCCTTGGGGAGGATAGCCTGGAGGTCATCGTCATCATCACTCAAAACCTGCTCCTCCCTGTATCTAACCTGCCTGAACTGGTGGGAGAAAAGTAGGAAGGAGAAAGTAGCTTTAAAAAGCCCATTCAGGGCCAGGCACAGTTGCTCACACCTGTAATCCCAGCACTTTGGGAGCTTGAAGCATGAGGATCACTTAAGGCCAAGAGTTCAAGACCAGGCTAAGCAATGTAGTGAGACCTCATCTCTCCAAAAAATAATAAAAATTAGCTGGGTGTGGTAGCGCATGCCTGTAGTCCCAGCTGCTCAGGAGGCTGATGCAGGAGGATGGCTTGAGTCCAAGAATTCAAGGCTACAGTGAGCTGTGAACATGCCACTGCACTCCAGCCTGGGTAACAGAGTGAGACCCTATCTCTTAAAACAAAACAAACAAACAAAACACACACACACACACACACAAAAGTATGTCTTTATTAATTTACCCTGGGAAATGGCACTGTTCAGAAGCCCAGAATACTCAACTGTAAAGTGATCTCCTTCCCAGTAGGAAATATGTTTGGCAGAGTGATTGCTTCTTACAGAGTCAGAGAAAATATAGAACTGGATGCTCTTAAGATTTAATGTTCAGGCCAGGTGCAGTGCCTCATACCTGTAATCCCAACACTTTGGGAGGCTGAGGCAGGTGCATTGCTTAAGGCCAGGAATTTGAGACCAGCCTGAGCAATAAGTCAAGACCCTATCTCTACAAAAAAAATAGAAATTAGCCAGGTATGGTGGCACCCACCTGTCTGAAGTCCCAGCTGCTCAGGAGGCTGATGCAGCAGTGAGCCATGATCATGCCACTGGACTCCAGCCTACGAGTAGCTAGGTAAGCTGAGGCACATTAATTACCCTCTCTGAAATGAGAATAGTCATTCTGACCCCACACAGGATTGCACCGAAGAGTCACAAGTTAACAAAAATTAATGAAAAATGAATTTTAAATATCTGGGGCATAATATACTCTAAAGAAGTAGCAATCTTGGGCACCCATTTCAGCATGAAGAACATGAAAGAGCAAGAGGGCATCTGAGGGAACATAATTTCAGGAAAGGGTGTGAGGCAGAGTGCACCTGGAGTATTTATGAAATAGTAAGGAGGTTAGGGTAGCTGGAAGGCATTAGGGTTGGGAGGAGTGGTAGAAGATGGTAGAAGATATGCTGGAGTTGGCTTGCAGTTCACAAAAAAAATCATGTTGCCCCTTACATAGTGTGTGGAACTGCCTGGTCAGGGACATTTCCCAGCCCTACTTGTGTCCAGATGTGGCCACATAACTGGTTCTTACCAATGGAATATGTGTAGGAGTTTATGTATGTCACTGCTAGGTCAGACATTTAAGAAGCAAATTAGGCTTCTTTCTTTCTTTTTTGCCTTCTACCAGCTAGAAGTAGAAGATTCTGAGGTTCTAAGTAATGACAAAACAGAAGGCAGAAGGAGCCTGGATCAAGCACATGGAAGAAAGGCTTCTGCTGACCAAGAATACCCTCACTGGACTGTTTTGTGAACAAAAAATAAATTTCAGTTGTGTTAAGCCACTGGTACTCTGGGGTTTATTTGTTATGGCAGCTAGCATTATCATCACCAAGGTAAAAGATATTAGTGGTGGGAGGATAGATCATGGAGAGCCTTGTAGGCACACTGTAAAGATTTTACCTTTGCCTCTTAATCAAATGAAAAAAAATCACTGGAGAGTTTTGAACAAAGGAGTGGTACAATCTGACTTATATTAAAAGAAAACACAAGGCATCATTTTAGTTATATATATTAACTCTGCCTGGAACTTGCCCCTGAACTACACATTTGTTTATCCAACTGACTTCTTCTTGCCTCAATTTGGAGGTCTAAGAGGCATCTCAAAGTTACCATGTTCCAAATTAATTTTCTGATTTTCCTCACATAATACTGCACCTTCCATATTCTTTCCCATCTCAATGAGTGACAATTCCATTCTTGCAAATTATGCGAAAAAACTGTGACTCATTTTTTGTTTCTCTCTCTCTCTCTGTCCACACACACGCAAGCACACATACACAGTCTGCATGATATACTTTAGAAAATTCTATTAGTTCTGAAAATTTAAAAATGAGTAAAGCATAACACAGTATTGTCTAACTTTTAAACCCTTTAAAATTGGTTCAGAAAATAAATAAATAAATAAAATTGTTTCAGAAATTTATAGAAGGAAACTGAAAAAAGAACAAGCTACTGAAAGTGTGAAACATGAAACCCAAAAAAATCAGTAAACATGTTTTGAAAAATACTTTGTAACTAGAAGTTGCCTCTACCCATAGTGAGTGTTGCTGGATAATGATTTCAATAATGGGCTAGGTGCAGTGGCTCAGGCCTATAATCCTAGCACTCTGGGAGGCCAGGGCGGGAGGATCACTTGAGCAAGAGTGAGACCCAGTATCTACTAAAAATAGAAAAATTAACTGGGCATCCTGCCCTGTGCCTGCAGTCCCAGCTCCTTGGGAGACTGAGGCAGGAGGACTGCCTGAGCCCAGGAGTTTGAGGTTACAGTGAGCTATGATGACACCACTGCACTCCAACCTGGGCAACACAGGGAGACTCTATTATAACAAAAGAATCAATGAATGAATGAACAAATGAACAAGTAAGTGAGCAAGTATGTTTGTTTCTTGGTGAGAAATGGCTGCAATGTCAAGCATTGGAGGTGCAAGCGGGAGCTGGGTGGGCACCGTGGCCGGGATCATCACCATCAATGAGGGAAAGCGCACAACACAGCTTCTGCAGCAGCAAGCCAATGACACAGAGGAGAGAGCTGAGTGCCTCTAGCAGGAAGTAGAAAGAGAAAGGCAGGCTGGGGAACAGGCTGAGGCTTAGGTGGCCTCCTTGAAAAGATCCAACTGGTTGAAGAGGAGCTGGACTGCGCTCAGGAGTACCTGGCGAAAAAAGCTACTGATGAAAGACAGAGAGGTTATTGAAGGTTATTGAAAACCAGGTCTTAAAAGATGAAGAAAAAATGGAACTCCAGGAAATTCAACTCAAAGAAGCTAAGCATATTGCAGAAGCAGATAAAAAGTATGAAGAGGTGGCTCAGAAGTTGGTGGTTATTGAAGGAGATTTGGAACACACAGAGGAACAAGCTGAGCAGGCAGAGTCTTGTTGCTGAGAGGTGGATGAGAGATCAGACTGATGGACCAGAACCTAAAGTGTGAGTGCTGCTGACGAACAGTCCGGTCCGGAGGAAGACACACATGGCCGGACGCGGTGGCTCACGCTGGTAATCCTAGCACTCTAGGAGGCTGAGGCGAGAGGAAAGCTCAAGGTCAGGAGTTCGAAACCAGCCTGAGAAAGAGCCAGACCCTGTCTGTACTAAAAATAGACACAAATTAATTGGCCAACTAAAAATATATAGAAAATATTAGCCGGGCATGGTGGCGCATGCCTGTAGTCTCAGCTACTTGGGAGACTGAGGCAGAAGGATCGCTTGAGCCCAGGAATTTGAGGTTGCTGTGAGCTAAGCTGACGCCATGGCACTCTAGCCCGGGCAAAAGAGTGAGACTCTGTCTCAAAAAAAAAAAAAGAAGAAGAAGAAGATAAACATGAGGATGAGATAAAGATTCTTACTGATAAATTCAAGGAGGCAGAGACCTACGCTGAGTTTGCTCAGAAATCGGTAGCCAAGCTGGAAAAGACAGTCGATGATTTGGAGGATAAACTGAAATGCACCAAAGGAGAGCATTTCTGTCCACAAAGGATGCTGGGCCAGGCTCTGTTTGACCTGAATGAGAAGTAGAGCGCCCCAGTCCTGCCCTGCCGCCATTTCTCCTTCCCACCCAACTCCACCTGAGGCCACTGAGGGATGATCTTTAACTGGAAGGTTGCTTTCTCCTTTTGTCACTCCATGCACACCTTCCCAACCCCTTTGTCTTTTTCACCAAACTATCTTTGCCTCTTCCCGGAGATTCCAGTTGAGTTAGAGGCTGAGCACCTTTGTGAACAACATTTAAGGGAATGTGAGCACAATGCAAAATGTCTAAAAGCATGTTGTGATGTACACATTTTGTAATTGCCTTTTTTGTTGTTGGTGTTGTGGCAACCATTTGTTTTTTGTTTTTTGGTTTTTTTTGAGACAGAGTCTCACTGTGTTGTCCAGGACAGAGTGCCATGGCATCAGCCTAGCTCACAGCAACATCACACTCCTGGGCTCAAACAATCCGTCTGCCTCAGCCTCCCAAGTAGTGGGGACTACAGGCATGTGCCACCATGCCCGGCTAATTTTTAATATATATATATATTTTTTTTTTTAGTTGGCCAATTAATTTCTATTTTTAGTAGAGACGAGGTCTCACTTTTGCTCAGGCTGGTTTCGAACTCCTGACCTTGAGCGATCCACCTGCCTCAGCCTCCCAGAGTGCTAGGATTACAGGCGTGAGCCATCGCGCCCGGCCTATGGCAACCATTTGTAAAAACATTCCAAATAATTCCACAGCTCTGAAGCTAATCTAATCTTTCTCACTTTTGGAAGGTATGCATATTGCTCTCTCCATAGAAAAGGGAAAAAGGTATTGGCCTGCCCTCCTGGAAACCAAACAGAGCTCAGGGAAAGACTTCACTGTGGAAAATCTCATTGCTCTGTACAAAGTACCAGTCAAACCAGAAAGGTAATTCCAGGAGGAATTAGCAGAAAATAAAAACAAAAAACATGCTGTTCAGGTTTTTAGCTTTAAAAGTCGTGGACAACTTTATTTCTTAGAAGTGATCAAATTGAGGCCGGATATGGTGGCTCATGCTTGTAATCTCAGCACTTTGAGAGGCCAAGGCAGAAGGATCACTTGAGCCCTGAAGTTTGAAGTTACAGCAAGAGCTAAGATAGTGCCACTGCACTCCAGCCTGGGCAACAGAGTGAGACTTTGTTTCTTAAAAAAAAAAAAAAAAAAAAAAAAAAGTGACCAAATTAAGATGGCAAGACCAAGACCTCTGAGACCAAATTTTTGTCCTTTATCCCCTTCCCATCCACATACAGAATGGATCATGTGTCCCTAATGTTGAGGTGACCACTTAATTGCTCCCCTACATCCTTGAAAGAAAGAAAATTATGTTTTTGCCACTGATTTAGCCATATGAAATACATCTCATTACTTTTTTCTGGGTCTGAAGTTGCTGTCTTTAAAAGTGCCATCTCTGGCTGGGGGTGGTGGCTCACACATGTAATCCTATCACTCTGGGAGGCCGAGGCGGGAGAATCACTTGAGGTCAGGAGTTCGAGACCAACCTGCACAAAAGCAAAATCCAGTCTCTACTAAAAATAGAAAAAATTAGCCAGTCAACTACAAATAGAAACCAAAAATTAGCCGGGTGTGGTGGTGCACACATGTAGTCCCAGCTACTTGGGAGGCTGAGGCAGGGAGATTACTTGAACCCAGGAGTTTGAGGTTGCTGTGAGCTAGGCTAACGCCATGGCACTCACTCTAGCCTGAGCAACAAAGTGAGACTCTGTCTCAAAAAACAAACAAAAAACGAAAAGTGCCATCTCATTGTGCTTTATATCAGTCAGTGCTGGAGAAATCTTGAATAGCTTATGTACAAAACTTTTAAATTTTTTTTTTCTACAGAGTCTTGCTCTGTTGCCTGGCTGGAATGCAGTGGTGTCATCACAGCTCACTGCAACCTCAAAGTCCTAGGCTCAGACAATCCTCCTGCCTCAGCCTCCCAAGTAGCTGGGATTATAGGCACACCACCATGCCCAGCTAATGGCACACCACCATGCCCAGCTCTACTATTTTTTTAGTAGAGATGGGGTCTCGCTCTTGCTCAGGCTTGTCTCGAGCTCCTGAGCTTAAGCGATCCTCCCACCTCTGCCTCCAAGAGTGCTAAGAGTGCTAGGATTACAGGCGTGAACCACTGATGCCTGGCCTAAATTTTATACCTGCAGTCCCCATTCCCAGCCGGGGAGCAATACAGGTCTGTGGATTATTAGGAACCTGGCCACACAGCAGGACATGAGCAGCAGGCAGTGAGCAAAGCTTCATCTGTGGTTACAGCCGCTCCCCATCCATCTGATCAATCACATCACCGTCTGATCTCTGCCTCCTGCAGCATTAGGTTCTCATAGGAGCAAGAACCCTACTATAAACTGTGCATGCCAGGGATCTAGGTTATGCACTCCTTATGAGAATCTAATGCCAGATGATCTGAGGTGGAGCTGAGGCAGTGACACTAGTGCTGGGGAGCAGCTTCAAATACAGATTATCATTAGCAGAGAGGTTTGACTGAGCAATAAATGTAATGGGCTTGAATCATCCTGACACCATCCTCTACCCCACCCCTGTCTGTGCAAAAATTGTCTTCCATGAGACTGGTCCCTGGTGCCAAAAAGTTTGGGGATTGCTGCTTTATATTATTTTGAAACATTGCTTCTTTGGGTTTGGGGCACCTTGGCAGCCCCACTGGCTGTGAGAGCTCTCTACAGTCTGTGGGCTGGCAGTGTGCTGATCTTATAAAGTTTCTTTCCAATTCCCACTTTTTGGAGAGATTTCTGTGAGGTCTGTTAGGTGCATATCCTGCAGCTTGTTGGCTTAAAACATACTCTGCTTTTGGGGTGGTTTCTTTGGGGCCAATTGAAAGAAAGAGAAACCAATAGTGTAACTCTTTTGATACTGAATATTGACAAGTGTCTTTTGAAATAAAGAAATAGTCCCTCCAAAAAAAATTAGTTTCTTACCCTTTGCTTAATACACTCTACAAATATTTTTAAAACATGAGTTTGAGGGAACATCAGATTACTTGCCTTTTTATTGCTTTCTCCAGTTTTCTTTTGCCCTGGAGGAGTGCAGGAACAGCAGGGCTATACCTGGCAAGTCTATACCTTGCAAAAGTAACAACAAAGTAGAGGGAAGGGAGGATATGATCACAATGGATCAGTCCAAGAACAGAGAGAATGAACCTTTAGGAAAGATCCACACAAATCTACTCACAGAGCCAAAACCCTGCTTTGAAAGCTGGAATGAAGCCATTGACATATCTTGGATCAAAAGTTAACTCTTAATTATATATATTTGCATTGCAGTATTGTTTGTAACAGTGAAAACTGGAAATAACACAAAGACCCAGCTATAGGAAACAGGTTAAAGAAAGTATAGTTTGTGTAAACACTGGAATATTATATAGCTATAAAACAGAACAAGAATAAAAAGAAAAAAAAACAGTGTGTGTAATATGTAATCATCTGTATAAAAATGAGAAAACAAAATATTTACTTCTTTTTGGTATATGCATAGAATAAATAAAATATTGTTAAAATTGATTGCCTCTAGGAAAGTAAACTGAATGGCTGGGATCAGGAATACGATGGAAATTTTCACTGTATATTGTTTCATAATTTTTGAGTTTTGAACCATCAGAATGTATTACCCATTTGTATTAGTCAGGGTTCTCCAGAGAAACAGGACCAATAGGATATATATAAATATACAGAAAGAGATTTATTATGAGGAATTGGCTCCTGAGAGTATGGAGGCTGAGAAGTTCCATGACCTGCATTCTGTAAGCTGGAGGTCTGGGAAAGCGAGATAATTCAGTCTGAGTCTGAAGACCCAAGAATAAGGAGCACTGATATCCAAGAGCAGGAGAAGCTGAGTGTTCCAGCTCAAGAAGAGAGAGCATATTCACCCTTCCTCTGCCTTTTTGAGGATTCAGGCCCTCAGTGGGTTGGATGAAGCCCACCCACATTGGTGAGAGTGATCTCAGTTTGCCAATTTAAATGCTAATGTCTTCCAGAAATGCTTTCACAGACAAACCCAGAAATAATGTTTTACCAGCTATCTGGGCATCCCTTACCCCAATAAAGATGACACATAAAATTAACTATCACCCTATTGAAAAAATAAATAATATTAAAACTTCTAAAAAATACTTGTTCCCTGTCAATGTTAACAACACCTTATGAATTCTCTCAGAGATAATCTATACCTATACTAGCCTGGATCAGCCTGACACCTGACTCCACCCAGGCAAAACCTTCCTACTCCCCAGCTCACCGTACAGCATTTAAGAAAGGTCAGCCAATGAGCTCAAAGGTGCTCAACCCTTCCTCTACAATGCTCAGTGAAGAAGAGTTCACCATGTACAAATTGAAATGAATCCCACTGATGACACAGAAAAATATAAGTTTCACAAGTATGGACTTTCTTAAGACTAGAAACACCAATATAGCTAGCTAGGTAAGCAGTGACACGGCTATCTGTGCTCCATCTCTATAAAAGGAGTCGTGTGCATTTCACTTTTCCATGCCCGACTGTCCCATAGCCCCCAACACTTTGCCCGTAACTAGCATCAGGCTCTTCATGTCTCTCAATGTCACAAGCTCCCTAAATCGTTTGAAAATCAGACGTTACCCTTCATCCACCATAACCCACAGCAATGAAGAAGCTCAAAAGAAGGGTTAGCCTCAGGCTATATCTGGGGATAACCCATGCATGAGGAAGTACAAAGTTGAGCAACAGGAACAGCAAATTGCCAGTAATGTCACAGTGATGAAACTTTCCCAAAAGTAGTGCGTGAGCATGTGCATGTGCATATCTAAATACAGCCTGTTTGAGCTTATTTCTATGTGAGCATTTGTGCATAGGGGTGATCATGTATATGTAAGTGCTTATATATATTAGATGTATGTTTTTGTATTTGCATGTGTAAATAACTGTATGTGTGTATTTGTGTGTGTGAGTGTGTGCGTGTGTATCTGAGGAGGCTGAGGCAGGGCAGGGTGGCTGGACCAGAGAAACAAAGGAGTCCCTTTGATTCACCAACAAGCCCAGCAGTGACTCAGTCAGTGCTCTCCTCAGCCCTTCTCCCATCCTCCCTGTGTTCCCCTAGACTGAAAGCCTGCTGAGAGTCTGAGTGGATGGCCTTATATGTGCTGTATCCAGCCTCTCCTTCAGACTGTGAACACAGTAACCTTGTCATTCCCATCAGCTTGAGGGCCAACAGCTTCCTGGGAAATGCCGGATGGTCTAGTAAGGGGAAGTGGAAGACCCTTGGACCAGATCCCAAAAGGAAGATATATTTAGCCACAGCTGAGCTCTCAAAGATCTTGGGGGTAGAGGGGGGTGGTGGTGGTTACACAATTATTTATTTTTCTCAAAACTCATAGAACTAAAAAGGGTGAATTTTATTGTATGTAAATGATACTTCAATGAAAAGTGGGAAAATATCTATACA
This sequence comes from Lepilemur ruficaudatus, assembly GCA_963574885.1. NCBI lineage: Eukaryota > Metazoa > Chordata > Mammalia > Primates > Lepilemuridae > Lepilemur > Lepilemur ruficaudatus. The sequence goes on from CAUYRT010097263.1 coordinate 18,344, forward strand.
CTTGATAATTGAATTTTTTTTTTTTTGAGACAGAGTCTCACTCTGTTGCCCGGGCTAGAGTGCCATGGTGTCAGCCTAGCTCACACCAACCTCAAACTTCTGGGCTCAAGCAATACTCCTGCCTCAGCTTCCTGAGTAGCTGGGACTACAGGCATGCACCAGCATGCCTGGCTAATTTTTTCTATTTTTAGTAGAGACAGGGTCTCACTCTTGCTCAGGCTGGTCTTGAACTCCTGAGCTCAAGCTATCCTCTGGCCTTCACCTCCCAGAGTGCTGGGAGTACAGGTGTGGGTGCTCAGCCTGATAATTGAATATTTTAGTATTTTTTTCTTGCTGACTGTAAACAAAAACATACAGAATCATACTATCAATTTTCCAGGTTGTGGCCCGGCATGGTGGCGCTCACCTGTAGACCCAGCTACTAGGGAGGCTGAGGCAGGAGGATTGCTTGAGCCCAGGAGTTTGAGGTTGCTGTGAACTAGACTGATGCCATGGCACTCTTGCCCAGGTGACAGAGCAACTCCATCTCAAAAAAAAAAAAAAGTGCCAGGTTGTATCAATCTGCCTTTGGTTTGACAGAGAAAAAAGATACAATAATTATAGAGAAAAATTAATAACATTTAATTATTAAATAACTAAATTTATAACAATGAATTTGACAGAATTAAAACAGCACATTAGGGGTATAAAAGTGCAGGAATTTTTTTAAATTTTATTTTAAAAAAAGAAAAGAAAACAGCACAAAACTTTTAATGTATCAAGAATTAACCATAAACTGAATTTCTAAAGTTCAAAGCATTATGTCCTACATTGTAGTTGGAGAACAATTTGTCCATATTCGTAAATAAGGAGATGCTGGCCGGGCGTGGCGGCTCAGGCCTGTAATCCTAGCACTTTGGGAGGCTGAGGCAGGCGGATCACTCAAGGTCAGGAGTTCAAAACCAGCCTGAGCAAGAGCGAGACCTGCCTCCTCTAAAAATAGAAAAAAATTAATTGGCCAACTAAAAATATATAGAAACAAATTAGCCAGGCATGGTGGCACATGCCTGCAGTCCCAGCTACTCGGGAGGCTGAAGCAGAAGGATTGCTTGAGCCCAGGAGTTTGAGGTTGCTGTGAGCTAGGCTGACGCCA
>CAUYRT010097265.1:0-40384 GCA_963574885.1 Lepilemur ruficaudatus
TTGCCAAGAGTATATAAGAGTGTGTTCTTCCTTATCCTGGGTCTTCCGCAGTATGTAACTTTAATGGGAACCTCAATAAAGCACTGTCAGAAGAACTCCTGTTGCCGCGTCCTCCTTGCTGGCGAGGCGGGCGCGACAACAGTTCCAACGAAAGTCCTCCAGAGGCTATTTGTTAGACTCTGTTTTAGCCCACTTAGGAGGTCTCTGATCATCACTGATTGGTATTTGCCATAAATGAAAGAAGAGACTAATAAATTAGAACTTTATCCAGAGCTTCCCATTCCAAGAAATCAGGGACTGTTGGAATCACCCCACCTCCAAACTTTTTGTATTCCAGGAAATGCTAACAGTCTCACCAGCTAACCAGCTAACTGTAGACGGCAGGGTCTATTCCCTGCCCTGGAATAGACCCAGATAAGTAAGACCCATCTCTACCTTTCTTCAATGACTCAGATAAGAGCTATCTCCATCTTTCCTCAAGATTCCTTTGTTTACTTGCCTCTGTAAGACCTCAATCCTTCTTCCTTTCCTTTAGGATATTTCTCATTTTAAAAGTTACCCTTACTGTACCAGCTTGAAGAAAATCATCTCCTTCATTTTCCATTTCATTGTATATGATTTGTGGTCAGAAGGCCGAGATCAAAATTCAGTTCTGTATGCTGTTAGTGTGATTCTAAAATTCCACTAGGTACCAGATGCAAAAATGTCCCTTCAAATAAATTGTTTTGTTCTAGAACTCACTTGCCTCTTAGTCCTATTTGTGCAAAGGTCCTCTTTTTCAAGTATAGTATTTAATAATAATGACAAAGGAGAATACATTTGTCTAATGTTCCCCTGCCAATTATCAGATCCTCTCCCACAGTTTAATCCTCCGAAATAGCAGTAGTCACAATTTATTAAATGTGCAAATGCCAAACATTTTAGAGCACTTTATATTTTATCTTCAGTTTTTTAAAAATTGGCATTACTATGTACTTTTTATAAAATTGAAAGAAATAAGAATTTTTTTTCTATTCCCACCCCTTTCATAACCTGATACAAACATATTCTATTTCACTAAGTGCTAGTTTATAACAAAGCTCAGATTAATAAAGAGGAACTTGACACTGAGACCAAAGTTAGGGGAAGACACCAAGTCACTTTCAATACATTACCCCAGGACTTTCTGGTATGATAGTGCACAGGCAACATCCTGGCAGAATTAAATGTAAAATTATCTTGCAAATAAGCTATGTCCAAAATCTAAAGGTATTCTAAATATTCTCAGTTTAACCACTTTCCCCTCAATTTAGGGCCCAAACAGACTGGAAGTAGCTGGACATAAACCGGAGCTGGAGATTGCAGCAAATAACAAAAGTGCCATAGAAGAGCAGAGCAGAGGAATTAAAGGAAATTCAAGAGGAGGTCAAACGGATTTAGCTGCTCTGGAGTGTGGTAATGGGGGTGGCACCAACTTTGGAGACTAAGGGACTTGTGAGGAGTGAAGATGAAAAACTGAATATTCTAGAAAAGCCACTTCAGAAGCCCAGGTTCCCCGAGGACTCCTTATAAATAGAAAGATACACCCCAAACTAGAGAAAGGACTATACTCTTACACTCTGGATTCTTTGTATTCTAATATTTGGATTTTTGCCAGCTAATATCAACAATGTTTAATACTAAAATGATCACTACCCCCTTCTGCTAGTAAGAGCATTAGTAGAAGATTTTCAATCCATGCATGTCTGCCTCTAAAACACATGATTCTTCCTTTCTCTCCCTCTCTTTCCTTGCTTCTTTCTTTCCTTACTTTTACTATATTTTGCTGCTCACAATTGGTTACTCTATCTTCTGTCTTACGAAACCAAGAGTTACTATTTAACTTGGTTTTAGTTACGAATAAGGCAATTCAGCTTTCACATAAGTAAAACCAGCAGGATAAATCCTATTAGTTCTCTTATGAAAAGTGCCCTGCAGTCCTTAGAGATGCACATTTCACAGAGCAGTTTTCCGGACAGAAGCTTGCAATGTCTCAGCGTCGGGTTATTTATTTACAATCGTATTTCCTTGCTAAGGTAAAAAGTAAGCAAGGAATGAAAGCAATTATCACAGTTTTTTTTCCAGTGGGGCTGTCAATGCAACATGCCCCTGTGACACAGCCTGACACTTTTAATGAATTCCCAGGGTTATGCGACAATACTACTAACACCCACATCTGTCATTCAGAGATAGGGATTTTCCTTCCATTCTTCAGCTTGGATGCTAACAGTCTTTGTTCCAGCTAATGAGGATCTGACTTTTTATACTGGAACAGGGCACTTTAATAATGTGTCTCTACAGATCACATTGAACAAACCCCAAAGTGTGATTCAGTCAGAGCTGATTCCAAATACAATTGTTTAATAAAATTCAGTGGAACACGCTTAGAGGCTTTTCTTTGTCAGTAGATATAGCTGCATATATTGAGGAGTCAAAAGGCCCATAGTTAAATTTGCCACTTTCTCTTTACAACCGCACTGCTTTGCCATAAGTCCATTTTTCTCCATAAGTCCATTTCTCTCTGTGTGCTTGCTCACTTCTTCCCTGGCAGGGTTTTCTGAAAAATTGTTTTGTTGAACTCTGGCAGAAATGCATGGCTGCCTAGAATTATTTAACATTCTGTGCTGGGAGAAGAAAGCTTGTCTTTAGGACTCACAGGCTCTTGCCTCCCTCCATACTCAAACCTGATTTTAGAGTCTCTACTCACCCTGTTTTGCTATGAAAGACAAAAAAAAATAGTAATAAGCACAATTCAGGGTATGAGCAAACAGGAAAACAGTTTTATGGTACTAAAGTCATAGCACAGATACTGGACACTAACTTAAGTATGAGTTAGGATTTCAGCAACTTAGGAAGAAAAGGCACAAGCTGAAGAAGAGACCTCCTTATACGATTTCCTCTTGAGGATAACTAGAAGCCTAAGATACTGGGTGTAGTCATAAGAGATTTGGTGAATGCAGCCTTGGTTTAGAAAATTCAGAAGATTCATTGCAGTAGGTGAGCTGCATCAGGAAAAGTCCAAGTAGAGGGTAACATTAGCATCAGATGTGTAGCTCTAGCCAATTTTAAATGCCCAGTCCATTCAGAGAAAGACAGTAGCCAAAAGCTGGAAGAATCACAGAAGACAGGATCCAGCTAGAAAAACCTAACCACAGTTAATGGACTGAGGGCAAGAAAGGGGCGTGAGTGCCACTGTAAATTTAGGTACCACATTCCAGAACCAAGCCAGAAGCCCAAAGACACCTTGACAAAGAAGAGGAACAAGACAGAAAAGGGCAAGAGAGGATTGGCAAAGTGGGTTAAATTTTAAATAAACTGCTCATTAAGCAAATTGATCAATAAGCAAACAGGTGTGAGGTTAAATGACTTTGGCAAAGTGGACTTTTCCCAGGTGCAGAAAGAGACAAAAATCAGGCTTCAATTTGAAGAGCTTACAGGTGCCTGGGACAGAATGAGGTCAAATGCAACAAAATTAGTTCCTTGTCCCATAGGTTGAGATGCCTATGATATTAATAGGTAGCTTACTATGATCAACATTGTTCGGAAACTAAGTGAAGCTCTATATATGGAAGGCATTAGCAGTACCAGCAGAGAATGGCTGGAAAAAGGCAGGGGACTGATTGGCAAGTGAAGTCATCATACGAAGTTTAGACTAAATTCTACTAATTAGTTCAGTTTAAGGCAAACATCTTAAAGATACAGGCTCTGCAGCCACTGACTTTAAAACAAAAAAGATATAGAGTCTAAAATTCCCTAACATATATATGAACATAATTAATCTTCCTATGCTCACACTTGTGTTTATTGCCTTTATTTTTCACTTGGGAAAATTCATGGATGGAAAATTATTGTGACTTTTTGAAGATGCCACAGCAGAGCCATGAATTAACACCAGGTATCCTAATTTCTGAAAGGCAGCCTACAAACTTATACTTCTTAAAACACACAAGAAAACAGGTCAAAATGTTAAAGCCACACGTATAACACAGTGAAAGAAGCCACAGTTGTTATTTCTACACTATTCCAAATCTCAAATTGATTACATAGTGGCCAGCATATGTAATTGGAATGTTCTGTAGATTACACCACATTGTGAGGCCTGGCACTCACATTACCATACCATCCCCGGGTATGGTAATGGTGGTTAGCAAAGCCAGGAAACCATTGGCCTATTAGTCAATGCAAGATTTTTATATCACTGAAGAGGTGATAATTTGTACTTCCAAGGCAGTTAAGCATGGGAATAGGATACATACTTGTACAGGACTATTATTTCTCAGCCTTTCTGCATCTATGCTATCATAAGAACTTATGTGTTATGGCAGAATTTTGTCATTGAAAGTCTTTAGCCTTGGAATAGCCAAACTTGGGCTTATATCCAGGTCTACTACTTACTAGCTGGGAACATCATTTGTCCTCTCAAGCCTTAGTTTCCCCATCTTTATAATACATGCAATTTACCCTAACTGAAAGTGTTAGTAGAAGGACTCCACGAGATATTATACAATGTTTAGGGCTGTATCTAGCACTATCAGGCAAGGTAAGCATTCAATAAATGTGACTCCTTTTCCTTGCCTGACCTCCCTCTTATGAGAATTACTTGAGGTTTCAGCAGTCTGTAGAAAGCAGAGAAGTTCTAAGAGACCTGGAGCTTGGTACAAGCATCCAGGCTAGGATCCCTTTCTATAGGGTGAATTTTCTGGGAAAAGCTTTGTCCCACTCAGGGTTGCCCCATATGGTTGTACAGTTTGTGCCCAACAGACAATAGCATCTGAAAGGGAACCATTCACATGGTAGACCTCAACTATTTGTTTATTTAGAACAATTTCCTGGCAGATGGCAGCATCTTCTTCCAGCAAAATTAGTGTATCGCAATAATTGTGTAACAGACAGAGGTAAAGTGTCTTGAGAAATGGGTGTTCTTGATGTCCAAAGGTGGTTTTTGTGCTAGCAGAGGCCTTGGACACTGTTTTTCCTGAGTTTTTTTAATTTCCTCTTCCATACTTCCTGAAATCCCAATAACTAGAGATTCATTTGGTTTAAAACACATATATAAACAATATATTTTAAATTGCATATTTCTTAAAATTGTTAACTAGACTAATTTATTTAAAATTATTGATTCTAAGCCATTTATATCTGCTGCTTTTAGGCTTTATGATTACTATCCTAGGATGTCTCTGGAGAGGTATGTCTCTAAATCTCTCTGTAGGGACATATTATCTCTAGCTTCCAAACTGATTTCTATTTAAACATATAAGAAGGTCCAGATGATGAAGACTTGTGAGAAATCCATGGAGGATTGTTTCTCAACACCACCCACTACAGAGTCATGCAGTGTAATAACACTACAACAGGAGAGTAAACAAATTAGATCAATAATTCAATATACTATACAATACCTAATAATTCCATTAGGGTTAAATCACTATGATTAAACCATAACATAAAAATGCATTAAGAGATTTTATGCTATGCTAATTTTAGAGTCCAGGTATACAATGCATTCTAACTTGACACTTACTAAAGTCATAATTAAACATAAGGTACCCATATTAGCTATGAAGCTACATCATAATGTTATTTTAAAATAGACTTAGATTACTTATAAATATATATTACAAACTTTAGGGAAACAATTAAAGATATTTTTAAAAAGAAGTATAATGGAGAACCTAGGCATGATGGTACATGCCTATAGTCGCAGCTACTCAGGAGACTGAGTCAGGAGGATCACTTAAGCCCAGGAGTTAGAGTCCAGCCTGGGCAAAATAGTGAAACCCCAGAAGAATAAAAAGAAATATAATGGATATGCTAAGAGAAAATGGACTCATATAAAGTAAAACCAGAGAAATCAGAAAAAGAATGGAAGACAGAAAAAGAAACAAAGAAAAAAGAATGACAAATAAGCAGCTGTCATGAATGAGGTATTTGATAGATATTCAATCAACTATATCAATGACTACTTTAGATATAAATGGCTGAAATAATTCACCAATTAAAAGACAGAAGCTATCCAAGTGGATAAGAAAGTAAGACCCAACAGTATATTGTCTACAAAATACCCCATCACAAACATGTTATCTGGTAGAAGATTTATACCCAAACTATACGAAGCACTCTTAAAACTCAACAATGCAAAAACAATCTGATTTAAAAAATGGGCAAAACATCTGAAAAGATATCTCACTGAAGAAAATATATAGATGACAAATAAGAATATAAAAAGATGTTCAACACCACATGTCATCAGGGAATTGTAAAAAACAAAACAAACAAACAAAAAAACCCAACAATGGGATACCACTAAACACCTATTTGAGTGGCAAAAAATCCAAAATACTGACAACACCTAACGCTAGAATGCTAGAGAGGATATGGAGCAACAGGAATTCTCATTTATTGTGGAGATGTAAAATGGTACAACCACTTTGGAAGATAGTTTAGCAGATTTTTACAAAGTAAAATATAATCTTAGTGTACGATGCAGAGATAGTGCTCCTAGGTACTTATCCAAATAAAGATTTATGATCACACAAAAACTTGTATACAAAATTTTTTATTAGCTTTATTTATAATTGCCAAAAATTGAAAGCAACTAAGATGTTCTTTAACGGGTGAATGGATAAACTGTGGTATATCCAGACAATGGAATATTTTTCAACACTGAAAGAAACAAGCTATGAAGCCAGGAAAAGACATGGAGGAACCTCAAATGCATATTGCTAAATGAAAGAAGCCAGTCTGAAAGGAACACATACTGCATGATTCTAACTATGTGACATTCTGCAAAAGACAAAGCCATAGACACAGTAAAAAGATTTGAGGGTGTCAGGGGTTTGAAGGCGGAGGGAGAAGTGATAAATAGGCAAACCACAGGACATCTTTAGGACAGTGAAATTATTTTAAATGGTATCATAATTTTGGAAACATGACGTGATATATTTTCAAAACCCATAGAACTGTATAATATAAAGAGTTATCTTTAATGTAAACTATAGACTGTAGTTAATATTATAGTAATGTATCAGTATTGGTTCATTAATTGTGACAAATGTACCACACTAATGCAGGATATTAGTAATAGAGGAAAGTCTGGGGAGGGAGAGAAGGACAAAGGGGTATATGAGAACCCTTTGTACTTTCTGCACAATTTTTCTGTAAACGTAAAACTGCTCTAAAAATAAAAATTACTTACAATTATAATGAAATATATATTTCAATAATTATTCACTTAATGTCTCTCTCCCCTTCTAGACTGTAAGCTTCATAAGGATCAGAACTCAATTTTGCTGAATAAATTAATAAAGTCCAAAATGTAATATCAATATAATCTATTCCATCCATGACACTCCCAGTAAGAGTTCATAAAATATTACCTTTGCTAGTGCTGTGATCTGAATATTTTCATCCTCCCCTCAAATTTACATGTTGATACCTAATTCCCAGTGCAAGAGTATTAAGACAGGGGGCCTTTTGGACGTGATTAGCTCATGAGGGCTCCACCTTCATGAACGGGACTAGAGTCCTCATAAAAGTGGCCCCCCAGGGAACTTGTTTGCCCTTCTATCACGTGCAGACTCACCAAGAATGTGCCGTCTTTGGAGCAGACAATAAGACTTCTCCAGACTCTGAACTTGCTGATACCTTGATTTTGGACTTTCCAGCCTCTAGAATTGTAGGCAATAAATTTCGGTTGTTTATAAATCACTCAGTCTAAGGTTATTTTTATAGCAATATGAACAGACTAAGGGAAATGGCATGTTCACCCTTACCATTTTTGATTTCTCTGGAAAATATCTGAAACACAGAAAGATATAATCTTGCCAAACTATTTGCTATATCTTACTTCCAAGTAATCAGTAAAGATATTTAACTAAAAAGTTTATATAGTGACCATTAAGTCAATGCTTGATAGCATACAGAAGCTGAAAATTTCATAAATTACTAAACTCCGATTTTGTTCATCCTATTTTTGATGGCTGAAGAGATTAGGAGCCTTCTTCGTTCAGCTTCCCCTCTGGGCTCTGCTGAGAGTCTTCTAACACGGTTGTCTCACTGACCCCAGCACCGAATCTTTGAAAATTTCCTCTAAATCTTTACCATCTTGATCTAATCATCAACCCTGTGCTCAGCTGTGAATAATATCCCATTTCTGCCACTCACAAACATACGCTTAAAAAAGAAATAAAGTGAAAGCAACAGATTCTTTCTCCCTCTTTTGCTTTCTTTTCACTTCAATGAATATCCTGCTCTTTTTCTTAATAGTTCTTGAGTTATTTTGGACTGGTTTATTTCTATTTTTGTCCTTTTGAAGGATTTTCTGCTTCATCAATCAAGATCTTGCCCCTCCCCTGCTTCCATGGCAACCTGTATCCCATAATAGCATCCTTCCCTCAGTGTGTAACTGTAGTCAAGCTAGAATAACCTCCAGTTGTTTTATATTTACTTTCACATTTTATATCTAGGTGTTTTATGTGCATACCTGTAAATATCTACATACAAATGAAAAACATCCTGATTTTCTGCTGGATTGAACTTCGGACATTAAATGATACAACCTTTTTCAAAATTGAAGCTCTGACTAAAATCACATGAACTGTTAATAAGAGATGTTGGATTATAATTATGGATTTTTGATTACCAATAGAATGCTCTTTCTACAAACCACTCTGCAATTAGACTCTATACCTTTATGTAATGTAATCATTACCTACACTGGATAGAAATAAATATTATTTTCATTGTCATTTTGCCTGAGGGATTTCAAATAGAAGTAAGAATCCCTTGAGTCTTTCAATTTTTTGTACTCAATCTTAGTAACAATTGGAAATTTTGCTCTGGCATGATGCCATTTCCTGGGCAGGGGAAAGCTAAGTCCCAAACTGGTGTAGTTTGCATTTTAGTGTATTTTGTAAATAAATTCTTAACAGATGGACAGAGCAGCAGGAAGCCAACACCAGGGAGTCAGCAGGTGGACAGGAAAGCCAGAAATGGACTGGCACTGATCAGATTAACAAATCTAAAATATCCTGGGATTCACACATGCTGCCCACAGAATAAGTTGGCACTGACCAGATAGGCAAACTCAAATCAACCCTGAGCGTGGAAAATTTCTATTACTCTGTTGCCTATGGGGTACCAAGTTCACACCCAGATGGGGACACCAAAGCTATAAATCCTACAGAAAAATCAGTCTGTCTTCTTTCTCTTCCGTTGAAGTTGACATCCAGCAAAAAGGTGAGATACAAATTATAATTTTACAGAGTATCAGACTTCTCTTTATATAATTAACTAGCCACAAAAGAAAGGGGAGATGGAGGGAGATACTGTCACTGAACTCTATAAATTATTGATACAATTTACCAAAGGACTTGAAGTATTTCATCGCCTCTATAGGCACTTCCCCTTCTACTCTCTGACCCAGGACATTGCTCCCATAATGTACAACTCTAATCGTTTCATTTTAATGTCCTCTGCCCTGCTCACATAAAGATGTTACTCTTGCATTAAAAGCCTCCTTCCTACACTGAAATGTGTCCCTCCGAGGATCTCTGCCCTCTACCTTGCATCAGAGGTGTCATCCGGTGAGATAATGGCTGGCAACACAGGCCTAATGCTGGCAGGACATCCAGGAACAGGGCACTGGGCACTTGTCCTGGTCAGGCCCAGGGGTTTCTAAATGTGTCAAACTTTCCCCAATCTCCATGAACTTATAGTTTTCATTTGGAAATTCTTAAATGCTTAATCACATTGCTTAAATTTTTATGAGTTTTTCAATAGGTGTAACAAATCCCTCGAGTCAAGATAGACTCAGATTTAAATTCTGACTTTGCCCTTACCTAGCTGCCTGATCATGAAAAAGTTGCCTTGGATCACCGAGTCTAACTTTCTTTACTGTCGAAATTAGGATTGTGAGGGTTAACTGAGAACATGTGCATAAAGAATTAAGCAAAGCAAGTGGCACATAATAATGAATAATCATGTCTTTTAGTATTTTTCATCATCAGCAGCAGCATTTTCATTGTTATTAGAAATTGAAGTAGACCAGCTATACTCTACCTGATTCTCAACCGAACAGGATTAATTTTCCTGTTATCCCATGAAATTATTCAATGAAAACTAACATCATCCTCCCACAGGACCCAGGATCACTGCACCCTCTTGTTACTACTGTAAATGCTGTCTCCCACAGCCCATGCTGTTCACTCTGCTCTCAAGGGAACCTCTGTGAGGCCCTGCGTTGCATGCATTGTACAGTGCACCACCCCAGCAGGCTGTGAGTGTATGTGCCTCATAAACTTCTGTCAGTCTCCTGTGTTCAGTACTGGGTGTTGTGTATTTGGCCATCTCCATACTCTTAGGGTAGGAAAATCTCCCTCACCAACGAATGAAGAGGAGACAGACAAAATATCCACCATGGTTGAGAAGCTTGAGCAAAGATTAAGTTTCCTTTCCTTTTGGAGAATGAGAACATAGTCAGAAAACGAAGTCAAATTGACTTAGAATTCCTAGTGAGAGTTTGAAAGGAAGTCTGCAATATACAGTAGTCTTGAGACAACAAAGACAAGAAGAGGAATGCTGTACCAGTTTCCTGGAGACCACAGTCCTTCTAACATCCTACTAGAAACAGACCAGAGAGAGCGGCCCTCAAGGCTTTCCTTTGCTTTTATCCCAGCCAAAACTGGGCTGTCAAAGCTAAGGGATACCCCTGCTCCAGGCCAGTGGTATAACAAGATCCATTTTACCACTCAAAGAAGAATTCAGTTTTATTACCCATTCACTATTCCTATAAGATGATAAAAAAGGAAAAAGAGATTAAAGGAAAAAAGTTTAGAATTTTATTGCCTTTATTCATCTTCTCCAAGGATTCACCCTCTTGCTCTTAGGAAGGTGATGACAGAATATTATTTATGGTGACCCATTGGATGGCCTTCATTTACCCTTTAAAATCTTCCCTATGACCCTTGGAGCACAGGACAGAGAGCAGGAGTGGAGACCAAGTATGTGTGACCCCTATGTATGCTACCTACAAGTTTATTCAATGTGTTTTATTTCTAAGTGACATTTTGAGCTGTCGATAACACTAGATCTATGTTAACTTTAATCAACCAAGCCAAAAAAAACCTGACATTTTAGACCTCTGTACACATTACTTAAACAGAATATAGCTCTAACAGATTTAGCTGAGGTGCTTTTTCCCACCACCCATCTTTATCTACATCTGTGAAAAATGAGAGTAGGATGAGACTCTCAACTCTTTTTTCACAGATGTACTAAAATGTTCTTTGAAAATCTTTTCAACATTCCCAAGATATTAGAAGAATTGGGTTCCAGTTATTCCCTGGTGAAATAGCTGTATTGCAGATGATAGTTAAAATGAATAATTATTGATATGAAATATTATCATTATGAAAGTGAAACAATATGCAAATCAGGATTTAGAAACAGCAGTAGTAAGTAATACAGAAAAAAGGTATCTTGTGTGAAGTCTATTTGGGCACTTGGTTGTTAGTAACAATACGCCAATCAGGAGATTCTGTTTAAATTAATACTAATGTAACCAATCTAATGTTTTCTTTGTTTAATTGATAACTTCTGTCCTCTTTAAGGCTATAAGCAGAGTGTCTTAAATGAGTTCCCCTGAAGTGGGACCCTGAGATGAGGCTTAGAGTGCAAGCAGTTTGTCTGGAAGCTGGTCCCAGGACAGGTAGCAGGAAAGTGGGGGTGAGACAGGGAAGAGGAGAACAGCAGTACAGGGTGTGGGATCAAGTGAGTTACTGCTGTGGGTAACTGGAGCTCAGAGACTGTGGATCCTTTGCTTTAAAAATGTCAAGGAAGAGGGTAGAGAATTACTTTCCAAGATGATTTCAGTGCAGTCCAAACTGGAATGGGAGGGTGAACCATATGCCCTTTCAAGGTCTCTTCCAATCTTATGATTATATGATTGCTCATTATCAAAAATTGGTCTGTAATTGGTTTGACTCAGAGAGGTCAGGATGTGAAGGGGACTGCACAACCTTTTGATTTTATAGTAAAGAAAAATGTAGCTCTCCCTGTCAAGTTCCAGAAGGACATTTTAAATTTTTTCATAAATGTGCCATGATAATTTTCATGACTGCTAATTAAGAGAGATCACCTAGGAGTAGGCTACAATTTTGACAGGTAGAAATTGGGGTTTGGTAATGATGGAAATGAGAGGGACCCATGACAGACTCCAAATACTATATACGCATGTTTAGCACTGCTTTTGTTATCTGTCTGTTTTTGAACTGCTACATTGTTGATGAATAATCAGATACTGGTTTTAGAACCAACTTAAATAAGAGGAAAAAAACAACTTATACTTCATTTTCCTTGCTTTTAATTGGGAAAGGCTCATCTTTTTACAAACAAATGGGGATCTGCTTTTAATTATATGACTCTTTGTACATAATTTTACGTAAAATTAGTCACCCAAAATGCATATTTTAAATGGATTTCCTATAGCTAATTGGCCAGCAGTGAATTTTCAAAGTGATCAGTCCAATTACTTTCTGCCAAGATGCAGAGATCAAACATAGTTTTCTCTTTTTCATAATCATAAGGTCTGTAGGAACAGAACATTTTATACCCAGTATAACATTTCTTTGAATGCAGCTCTCATTTTAACTGGGATGAGGGAAAGAACATAAAAGAAGTCTATCTGAATAAATAAACTTATATTTATTTAATCTAATTAATTAATTAATTATTCATTTTGTTTGTTTTTCCGTACCCCTTGAAGCAAACCTGGAACAATATAAAATGTTAGAGTTGAAAAGGATTTTAGGGACTAAATTAATCCAGTCTTTTCATTTTGTAGATGAGATAACCAGGCTGAAGTAGTTTGGGGAGAGATTTCATTCCATGGCCAATTTTGTGGAATTAAGTATTCTGAGTTAGAATTTATTTATCTACTTATTTTTTTATTTCATATCTTTAAGGTGTACAGCATAATGTTTTGATATACATAATAAAGTGGTTACTATAGTCAAATTAATATATTCATCATCTCACAAAGTTATGTATGGTAAGAACACCTAACATTGACTCTTAACAAACTTTCAGGGTACAATGCAATATTATAACGATAGCCCTCATGTTGTACTTTAGGTCTCTAGACTTATTCATCCTACATATCTGTAACTTTGTACCCTTTGACCTACATTTCCCATTTCCTCCCCCACCAGCCCCACCCTTGGTAACCACCATTTTATTCTATGATCATGTATGGCCATGGATCACCTGACCACAGGGATAAATTCTGAGAAATGAGATGTTAGATGACTTCACCATTTTGTAAACACCATCGAGTGTACTAGGTGTTATAGTCTACTACACACCTGATCTATACGGTATAGTCTGTTACTACCAGGCTATAAACCTGAATAGCATTGTACTGAACACTGCAGGCAATTCTAATACAATGGTAACCATTTATGTATCTAAATGTGTAAAAAACCAAAAGTACACTAAAAATATTGTGTAAAAAATAAAAATGGTACATCTGCATAGGGCACTTACCATGAACGGAGCTTGTAGGACTGGAAGTTGCTCTGGGTAAGTAAAAGAATGAGTGGTGAGTGATTGTGAAAGTTTACGACATTAGTGTACACTGTTATAGACTTTATAGACACTGTACACTTAGGCTACACTAAATTTTAAAAATATAAAGTAATTGTCTACAACCTTGTGATGACTGTAACATCACTAGGTAAGAGGAATTTTTCAGCTCCATTATAATCTTACGGAACTTCCATCGTCTATGCAGTTAGTCATTGACTGAAACGTTGTTATACGGTGCATGATTGTATTTGACTTTTGAGAATTTGAATTTAGGTGCCCCATATGTTAATATTTGTTCTCCAGTACTAACCAGGGAAATAAAACTATACGTTGAACTATTTCAAAAACATGTCTTAAAATTATTTCAATTTGAAAAATAAGAACATGTAGTAAGAGATGGTAAAAATAATATGTTCATATTATATCCAATCTTTGCCTTTCCCCTATAAACATCATACTGTGAATCTACTGTAGATAAGCTTCAAGGAAGAAAAAGTCAAGATCAGTATATTCGTTATTAAACCTAATGTCTCTCCTTAGAGGTTGACACTAAAGCTACATTTTTCTGGGAATCTGATTCATGATTACCTTAGAAATATGTTAAAACATTAACAATTTATACCAAATGCAGTAAAACATTTGCAATCTCAAAGATATTAATAAGTTTTCTATTGTCTGGGATTTTCTTTGGCACCGTCTCTGGATGGAGAGAAACTTAATACTATTAATACTAACATTTGCTTCAAAAAGATCAAAAAGAAATGATTGACAAATGACAAGGAAAGAAGGAGCTATCTAGTTTTTCACAGAAATCTGGAGAATAAGTCACAAAAAACACTAATTTACTCTGGGACAAAAATGATTTTCTCTTACCACTTGGATGAAAGAATAAGGAACTGAAAGCTATGATTTTGTTTTTATTTTCCTTGTAATTGTTTAAGTACTCCAAGTACGATTTTATTAAGCTATGAGCTGGTGGAAAGTGGTGGCTCTATCTTATTAAATCTTTATATTATTACTGTCTAGCTTAATGTCTACAATGTAAAAGACAATAAATGTCAAACAGGTAAATGAGTGAGAATTTAAGGTAGCTAGCAGTATCAATAAAATCCACAACCATGGAAACAAGAGTAAAAAAGAATGATCCAAATGCTAAAGGAGAGGAAAGAGAAATATATCAGAAGCAAAGGCTAAGAGATGGTATTGCAAATGAGTGGAAAACAGGTCAGAATTTCTTGAGAACAAAAGTAAAAAGAATAGCAAAGTAGATAGTATGTTCTCGACATTTAAATAGAGGGAAATTACATATATTAAAATATTTTTAAGTTTCATAAGAAATTTTAAAACGTAAAATTTAATAAATATTCATTAAGTACCTATTATTTTTAACACACTTCATTAGGTAGCACAGGGCTAAACAGAGGTAAAGAAAATAGAGTCATCAGCCTTACAAAGACCATCCAGTGAATGACACAACAAGTATATACACGAACATGATATGGGGCAAGATGTAATATAACACTTAAAAGTATGAAGTGATTCAGAGAAGGAAGGGATCATGCATGATTGCAAGGATTGTAAAATGTTCTTAAAGGAAGTTTTGCTTGAGAAGGGCCCTGACATTAGGTAGGTTTTTGAAAATTGGACATATGGGAGTTAAGGAAAGGTTTTTCAGATGTAAGAACAGCATGTGAAAAGCATCCAGTTAAGAGAGTATGTTTCATGCTCCTAGGATGTGAAAATTCCTTGTAATACAAGTTTAGCTCTAACAAAGGCATTATGTCAGGAAGTAATGAGAGATAAAGCTGAATTAGTACTTCTAATACTAGTAGAAATCCAGTACCTCCCGAAGAGGAGTAATTTCACACGAATCAAATTCAGCATCCTTATCTTGATTCAAAGCCCATCTTTAATTTCCACTCAGGTTTGAATCCTTTGGCATATCTACTTTTAATAATTAAAGGACTCCTTGGACTACATAGCATCTAGTGTTCTTTTATAATTCATGAACTTGGAAAAGTTTTAATATTGTATGGATACGAATGAGCTTACTAAAACCGACTAACAAGCCATCTGCTTCATGACACACACTTCCATAAATGTCATGAAACTTTATGTTACCATAAAATGCAGCAACAAGGAAGAACCTTTCTGTGGAAGAGGAGTTCTCTAACAGGCATTTGCAGGATACTCTGGTCTTTGCTTCATCTGGCACACAGCAGCTATAACAATAAATGCCCCTAATAGAAACAGAAGAAAAATTGGCTATAAATGTTCATAGGAGAAAGCCTGATGCTCTGACCACAGTTTCTATGTTCTGATTCCAACAAAAAATGCCATTATTATCCAAGTAGCTATGCTATTTAGAAGATCTCACAGGTCTTAAATCCTCTTGTTTAGAAGACTAAGATACTAAGCCAGAGAAGAGGGTTCATCTATTTTCTTAGCAATGCATAAACAGTAGATGTTTACTACTCTCTTTTCAGAGCAAATGTAACTTTCTAATGCTTTTCCATAAATCCTGCTTGTATAGTTAAGCTACTTTCTGAAAGAGTTAATCCAGTTCCCAAGGAGAGATATTTTATTTTCTACTTAAGGGAAGGAGCGCTCAATGAATTCTCCTTACAATATACAGAGGTATTCATTAAAACCACGTAACGAGACTGCACGCTGCTTTTTGTATCAGCCATGTCTTTAGAATGAATTATAATTCTGTAGTCACTAAGGGTTTGCCACAGCCAGTTCCCCCACTATATGTGGCTTACCTGGACTCATCAATAAATTTGCAAACTCCACAAGTCTATGAATTCATTTTCATGTGGTTTCAATGTCTTCCCCACTTACACATACACACAAGAGAAAAGTACCAGTAAACAACACATATGCCATGGAAAAGCGATTCTGTAATGGTTCAGGTTTTATGTTCTAATAATGCTCAAATCCCAGCTTCCAGGATTCAGTGTACTGTATCAGCAATAATGAGTAAAACTACTGAAACTCATTAAAGAATTTACTAATCAGTACATTAATTGAGGCTCTCTGCTTCCCATTATACAGAGACAAATTAAGCAGGTTACAATGGTTCCCAGAAAACATCTGTGGAAGCATGTCAGAATTAATGATAAATAAAATAGAGCTCCCTTTGTGGTTGATTTTTCACCCAGCTGCACCTTAAAAAGTGCTATATAGAAAAAAACAGCTATTCATTGTTTTTCAAATAAGAATAAAATTCCCAAACCATTAACAGGATTTTTCTTATAACTTTTTAATTAGAGATGATCAAACCTTAAAATAGCCACCTACTTGAACCACATAGTATGAGTTGAGTCATAAAAATGTAATATAAAATGGAAGAAATATCCAAACTTTAACTAAACATATAAAGCAAAAAAAAAAAAAAAAGTCTTGTGGAAAGAAATCTACCAATTCTATGTGAAATATATACAAATATATAATAACCTTCAGAATAATGTGCCTTATAGTACAAATCAAAATTGTCTTCCAAGAAATAATTGACTTGGTTATTAGGAACACTCCTTTCATCAAGGTTCTACTGTTCGGTGAAGAAGGTGATCTATTTGGGGCAACATAGTGGAACATAGAAGAAAAATATAAAAGCAAAGTGAGAAAGAATTCAAGTTATTGAATTGTTATATGTGTGTGTATATATATAAAATGACACCATGAAATCAACTACTCCTCATTATACAGATACTATGTGACATATTACCGAGTAATGCCACCTTGCTTAGAACCCATTGATAGCTTTCCTTTATTCTTAAAGAGACTTTAAAATTCTTGATAGAAGACACAAAGTCTTGCATAAGTTAGCCTTGGCTTTCCCCATCAGCTTTACCTTCCTCCATTCCTTCCTTTACCTTGGTACATTCTATTACTATATACTTGGTTTTCTGTTCCTTAACTGTGCCTTGGTCTTCTCAGACTCCAAGTGTTTTGAATGTGCTATTCCTTTCTCCTAGAGTTTCTCCATCCTAGGGCCACTCTCACTCTCCACATCTGGATAATTCTCAGTCACTCTTTAGTTATCAGCTTATATGTCATTTTTATCTATGAACTCTAAAATATAAATTATATTTCCCCATAATACACTCTTATTAAACACTTCCTCTTTTGCAAACTAGCTACAAAACTACAGATGGATTTAATGCATGGATGTTTACTGGTGAAACTGGTGGGATTCACATTGCGTGAAGAACGATGGAGGGAGAACATGATGTCCAAGTTCCTAGATTGGGCAGCTGCAAGAAGGATGGCACATTCACAGGGATAGAGAAGAGTAGGAAGAGAACAAAATTAAGGAGAAAACAGGTAATGAGTTCAATTTGGGATATGTTTAGATTTAAGTGTCTTAAAGACCTCCGCATGTCTAGTTCATAGCGGTATACAAGGTGGGAAGCAAAAGTATAAGATATAGATTGGATATCAATTTGGGAGTTTTTACTATAAAGATTATAAATAAATGGATTTAAATCTCCAAAGAAGACTATGCAGAGGAAAAAGAAAAGAGTGTAGAGTACAATACTAAAGCTACAATTTAACAGCTAAGTATAGAGAAAAAAGTAAAACAGAGGCAGCAGCCACAATAGTGAGAGAAACCTCAAGAGAACTGGTGTCAAAGAAAAAGCAAAATAAATACTCTTTAAGAACAGGGAGGTCAACAGTGCCAAATGTGCCTAAAAGGTCCAGGAAGAAATGGACTGAAGCTGTTTGATATTTACCAACAGAAATAACCTTGGCAAAAACAGTAAGACTGAAGTGCTCGGAGAGGAATGAATGACAAGGAAGCAGAAACAGTACAGTAGTCTCTATCAAGAATTTTTTGAATTGAAGAGGACACTATTACATCTAGGGGGACGTGAGATGGAGGTGGGGTGTGTGTGTGTGTGTGTTTTATTGGGTAGCAACAAGAGAATGTTCAATTGATTACGGAAAAGAACCAGTAAGGAAGCAGTGGTGAGGCTACATCAGATAAGATAAAAAAATCAGTAAATCAGGCCGGGCGCGGTGGCTCACGCCTGTAATCCTAGTACACTGGGAGGCCGAGGCGGGCGGATCTCTCAAGGTCAGGAGTTTGAAACCAGCCTGAGCAAGAGCGAGACCCGTCTCTACTATAAATAGAAAGAAATTAATTGGCCAACTAAAAATATAAAGAAAAAATTAGCTGGGCATGGTGGCGCATGCCTGTAGTCCCAGCTACTCGGGAGGCTGAGGCAGAAGGATTGCTTGAGCCCAGGAGTTTGAGGTTGCTGTGAGCCAGGCTGATCCAGGCTGATGCCACGACATTCTAGCCCAGGCAACAAAGTGAGACTCTGTCTCAAAAAAAAAAAAAAAATCAGTAAATCAGGTCTTTTTAAAGGTGGAAAATGAAAGAGAAAAATAGAAAAACATGGTTAGAAAAACGTGGAAAGATCGAGATGCAGTGTTAAATGCACAGTGGAATCAAACTGCAGCATCTGTGAATTCTTCAGCTGTGTTGAGCACCTCAACTGTAAAGGCACGATTATTAAATTAATCAAGATATGTTCCTGGTACAAGTTCAACAACAAAAACAAGTAATGGAGCTGAAAATATTGCTAAGAGAGGCATGAAAATAATGGTAACTTAAAGTCCAATATGAATAAGAAATGAAATAAAGATAGGTGTGAGGTGAGGAGACTGATAGAGAAAAAGTGGACCCAAGGATTCCATAACTGAAAAAGAAGGATGATGAGCAGTAACTTATTTAGATGACTTGAAGGTTAGGAAATCAAGGCAGACAGTGGAATTGTTTAAATTTATTATTTTTAAAAGGGTAACATTTCCTGTGATGGGAAGGCTCGCAGTGTGGTCATGTGAATGAATATATGAAATGGTGTGGGAGTAATACTGTCTAAAAATTAGGAAGTCAAGGGCCAAAAGTCTTCAAAAGCCAAGATTTTTACTATGTTTGATGAAGTTAGTTAAGATGATCACCAGACTTTTCAGTGGAAAATACACATAATAACTGGTTTTCAAAGTCTTCCATCAATGAAGCAGAATAATCAGATAGTATGTGACAGGGAAGCAGAAAGTAGACTGTAGAAGAGCCAATACCCAAATGTGGAACTAATGGTCAAAATTTATCATTAAGAAAGAAGAGCACACACGTCTAAACAGCTAACCCTGAAGTAAGACTGAGAAGCAAGAGTATCCATCCCATCCCTCTTTCTCTACACAAAGTCAAACACTCGTTACTAATTTTATGAAAGGAGTAAATAAGCTGCCAAGGAGAATGGAGATCAGTGGGTATAAACTATAACTATACCTCAGAAATGCATTTTGTTTTGTTAGCACATTTCTTACAGGAACAGAATCTGATGATCTTTAGTCAACACAGGCATTTTTTACTTTGCCCTAGCACCTACCACTCCCTATCTTCTTACAACCAACATAATTTCTATATGCACATTACATGTGTTTCCCCCATAGCCATTTGAATATTCAACATCTACTCCAGATTCTTCTTTTTTTCAGAAAGAGAAAGGAAATTCTTCTGTTGGCATTCATTCTCAGTACTACAGAAAGTTTCAAATATTTTAGACTTTGGTGGCTAACGGAGCTTGAACATAGTGATAGGGTGGACAGTGATGTTTAAGTGTGTTAGTGAAAAATGAAATCAAGGTCAAATAGTACTCTAAGTTTAAGGCAAACTAGAAATCAACTAGTATGGAATCTATAAATTTGGAGCCAATGGAAGCTAACTAATAGGCTAAAAATTGTGCCATTAAATATAAGATTTTTAGCTTAAAAGTGTTAAGGTATGCCCCTGGCTGACTTAGATCTCCATGGCTAACTGAAGCACTTAAATTTAGAACAGAACAAATCAGCTGTGGCTGGGTGAGAGGGTAGTCACATACTCTGCTTTCTTGGAAAGATGTTGTACAAGTGTCACAGGATCTCTCTTTCTGCAATGAAGCCAAACCAGTTCCTACTGTTGGTGTGATAACAGACTGCAGTTGGAAATTCCTCAACTGACCATCAACAGACTACCTGAAGGCCAGCCAATAAAGGGAGACTTTTGATGTCTTGCTTAAAGGTATCCAATACAGACCTTGCACATGATTCCTCCCCATCCTATACCCCTCATCAGAGCACACTTTTGTTTTGCACGGAAGACTTCATCTCCACAATATGTGGGTTGCTTTTAGAAAATAAAGTTTTCCTTTTCCTTCTGTAGACCTCATCTCATTGGTCTTTGGTTAAAAAACAGTGGAGGTATGGCTTTCCTGTGTAAAATTACTTGCAACTGTCAATCCCAGGACACATTATATACTAAGAAAGATGAGAAAAGGCACCATGATGCAAAGTCATTCCCAGAAAGAACAGAGAGGAGCACTCAGTTGCCATTGCCAGATAATTTATCAGATCAGATATGAATATTGATCAATGAATGTTTGGTGATGAGCATGGCACAGAAAGAGCAGGACTGGAGATAAGGCTAGCGACTGCAGAAATCTCAGGGCATATCATGTCTTCCTCAAATACATTATATTGCCTGTAATTTGTTAAGTACAAAAAAAGAGTCCATTTTTAAGTAAAAGACAAAATAAAGGTAAAAGAAAGAGTTAAAAAGCGAAAGAATAGCAGGCAGTCCAGACAATTCTGGTAAATGATTACAAGAAAGAATAGTTCTATAGCATTCATTTATTTATTCATTCAATAACTATTTACTAAGCATTGTCATGCTAAATGCAATAGTACTCTAAGGAGCTCCTGCTCTCATGGAGCTTATGATCTAGCCAGGTATTGGACATGATGTTTCCAGCAATCTAATTAATTCTTTCACCACCCAAGAGTCAGATAACAGCAATAGTTGAATGAGGAAAAACTAACACAGTTCACACGTGCGTGCACACACACACACACACACAGAAACAGGTAGAGTGGGAATACTAATATACTATGTGGCTCACAAGCTTTCAAAGACCTAAGCTGGCAAGCAAATGAAAGAATGTACATTATGTCAAAAAAAAAAAAAACTGATCTAACATTTACACAGATTCAGGAGCTAGAAAATAGAATTGAACTCTTGTAGTGTAAAATATTTTACAACTATTACTCCACCTGAACAGCAATAAAAATTATGACCAAGTATTATTATAAATAGACAAGTTTAATGTTAAAAAGGGGGATTAGAATGGACTTCAGAATTCAAATGGGCATCTAAGATTAGATGATATATTTAATTGAGAAGACTTCGGTACAATTTATAGTGAAAGCTGCAATAGAGCCCAGAGAAATAATCCCTTCGGGCTCCCTACGGAGTCCCTAGCGGGTTCTTAAACAGAAAAATGGCCTTAGGTCAGGCCTGGAGATGATCAGCCTTTTGAGAAAAGGGAAAGTTCCCTCCAACATCAGAGAGTGTGCCATTTCCCGTCACCTCCTTCCTCTGATCCTTCTGCAGTATTTTCCCACCTAGACAGATGGTAGATGGCAAAGGGCCCAGTCTATTCATGTGCTTGATGGCCTACTAAATTGTTCACTAATATTTTTGACGCTGGCTCTATGAGGCTGTCATGGCTGTCATTTCTGTTACAGATTCTCCCCTTGCACAGCATCCCCTTTGACAGTGAGTAGCATAAAAGGGCATTGAAATCAAGACTCACAAACCCCTTCTGCCAAGGATAAAGGAACTTCCTACGGGTACTTCAAGCACTCTGTTACACATCTGAAAGAGATAAAAGGAAGCAAATCCTGTTGATGGTCATCCAGAAGCAGCCAGGTTGCTCTGCTATGTGCCTTCCCTGATCGCCAATTTACCATTGTTGTTTAATTTTCACGAAGCATCTTGACAGCACACAGTGTAGTGTATGGGGCCCTGTGGGCAGTTCAAGTCTTTGTGGAGAGCTGATATGCAAAAGACATATGTGACTCTGATGGCTGGGCCCTTCCTTGGAGGTAGGTTCATATTTGCCGGACTGTTCTGCTTCTTGATTAGGCTTATTTTATTTATAAAGAAATCTGGGGAAAGGAAGTATTCCCATTTGAAAACCACCAGCACCCCAGAAGCCCGAATGGCTCATGATTAAAGGAGTGGGCCTATTTTAACAGACAGGACTTACAATTAAAGCTTGATGACTAGAGCAAGTGCTTCTTTCAATCAACTGCTTAAATATTTATTAGGTATAATAAGGAGACTGACTCTGTTTTAATGTTTGATTACTGACAGATGTCAAGCCTCACACCTCTACTTTCCCCTTCCGCCCCACATTTGGGCACGCTGATAAGAAGTCATGTGCTCCTTCCTTTGGTGCTGATGAGAAGCTGAACTTACACAGTCCTCAGTTCATGGAGGGACCTTCATCCCAGGCCCAACCTCTAACCTCCCTAAAACCCCAACCTGGTTGCTACTCCCTGCTCTCTAAAGCCATTTTTGGACCTGCTTAGGAGCTTTTCCTGCTCTCTCCAGAAAATCTCATTATCTGAGTAGTAAATGTGTTTGCACCCTGTTGCATGGGTGTCATCAGTCTCAACACTCAACCAAATTCCGGGTGGAGGGTCAATCCCAATCTTGCACAGTGACCACTACATTAAAATTTATCAACAGAATTATATTAATTCTAACATGATGGCCGAAAACCAGAAATTATAGCTGGCCTCTCAGTTCCCTATTTTCCAAATCCAAGTCCTGTGTATTTTCTTAGATACATCAAGTCTAAAAATGAATAGGGGTGGAGAGAGGGCCCAGATGACTCCCTAGGCTTAAAGGAAGATTGAAGCCTTATTGTCAATTGTAAGTAGAGTTTCCTCTGGGAAACTATTGCCTTAGTTTCTCCATTGAATTTTCACAGAGAGAGCTAAAATGTTGTTGATAACTAACAATAACGAAGAATATCAATGAAACAAACATTATTTTGCCCTTGGAGAGAAAATGCCATAAACATTTTAACAAGCAGAGTGGGAACAGAGGCAAGACTTGAGTGAAATCCTTCTCAGGTTGGCTAGTAGATTGCTATTTGGCCTTTCCATATTTGAAGAAAAACAGTTTATCTAGCTAGAATTCAAATAATGTAGTATTTCAGATCCCCAGAATACTGACTACAGAAGCTTGTAATAGAAGTAATACCAGATGTGGAGTAAAAAGACAGAGATTTCAGTTTCAGCTCTGCCAATGACCACCTATTTGACTGACTTTGGCTAATTTATTTAATTAAACTTTAGTTTTTCCTCCCATAAAGTGGCGATAATATTTCTGTCCTGGCTACCTTACAGATTGTCTCTTTTGAGTATCAAAATGGCACAATATATACAGAAGTTCTTTGTAAAGTGTCTCAAGGCACACAAACATAACCCAGTATGTTTTCTCAGTCTGTTCATGCTGCTAGAACAAAATACCATAAACTGGGTAGCTTATACACAACAGAAATTTATGTCTCACAGTTCTGGAGGCTGGGAAGTTCAAGATCAGGGTGCTGATAGATTTGGTGTCTGGTGAAGGCCTGCTTTCTGGTTTACAGATGGCGCCTTCCAGCTGTGCCCTCACATGGTGGAAGGGGCAAGGTAGCTCTTTGGGGCTTCTTTCCTAAGGGCACTTAATCCCATTTATGAAGGCTCTGTTCTCATGACCTAATCACCTTCCAAAGGCCCCATCTCCTAATACTATCACATTGGCTATTACATTTCCAATATATGAATTTTAAAGAGACACAAACATTCAGACCATAGCACCCATACACCATACATAACCTTAAGAGAGTCTTTCCTTCATGATTCTGTGGAACTTACATAGAGGCTATTAATTATAATTTACAAGCAATTATAGTAAACTTGCTAATCTGATTTTGAAGTCTTTAGTATTTTAAAAGTGGCAATAAGGAAGAGCTGTTTGGTTTTCCATAACATTCATGATCACTGGTATTTATTTTGTACTTACTACGTGCTTTGAAGGTAGCATTATTTTATAGAAGCATAAGGGCAATAAGACAAGGAGGCAGGCAGCTGATAGTCTGATAGCAAAGGAGAAAACACTTGTAATTATTAGCTACCACAGTTACAAAAGTCCAGAGGGCTGAGAAATGAGCTGTATATATGTGTATTGGCCTTGACTAATCATAGCAAGATGTAGATAACTCTGGACAAAAGACAAAAGTTTGAGGGTTTTTGTTTGTTTGTTTTGTTTTTTAATGTTCAGCACATTTATTTAAGAAGATAGAAAGTACAGTTTACACGTGAACAACACAGGTTGGAGCATTGACCCCCTGCACAGTCAAAACTTCACATATAACTTTTGACTCCCTAAAAATTTAATTTCTAATAGCCTACTGTTGACCAGAAGCATTACCAATAGCAAGAAAAGTCAATTAATACATATTTTTTTATGTTTGGTGTATTATATACCATATTCTTACAATAAAATAAGTTAGAGAAAATAAAATGTTGTAAGTAAATCATGGATTAAGTAAATCAGGAAGAGAAAATATATTTATCATTCTCTAAGTGGAAATGGATCATCATAAAGGTCTTCATCTGTGTTGCCTTCATGCTGAGTAGGCAGAGGAAGAGGAGGAAGAGGAGGGGCTGGCCCTGCTCTCTCAGGGGTGGCTGAGGCGGAAGTTGATCCATGTTTAAGTGGATCCATACAGTTTAAACTCGTGTTGTTCAAGGGCCTGTTGTATTATAACACTGATTTTGGAAAGCTTCCATTTCAAAAAGTGTCCAATAAATGCTTTGGTGCTCAAAGGGATTAAAAATAAAACAACCCTACTAGTAATATCAGGAAAAGGAAAATATATACATTCGGATAGGCTTGATAACATAAAATGCCTGACTCATGATTTTTTGTACTGTCAGTACTTATTTTATTCAGTTTTATAGAGAGACTCTATCTCTAGTAGTTCCATAGTGAGCAATCAAATAATTTTATATTACCTATACACATATTTGCCACAATTCTGTTACATGTATTTGTCCTGTCTTATAACAACACAGTATAAAATAAAAAATAAAGAATATTTATACTGCTATGAAATGATAAATAATATTTCAAATAGCCATCATAATTCTGTTCACATCTTCCCCTGCTCATTGCTCTCTCTACCTTTATATAATACCACCATTTCCATAATTCCTTTTTAATTCCTCTAGAGCAAATAATCTTGTTCTCTCTCCCCCCTCCCTTTCCCTCTCGTTGTCTTTCTCTTCCTCTCTCCACACACTCTTCCAGGAAAAGGAATATTTATTCTACCTGTGTAAGGGCAGGTCAGGAATTGACTCTTGTTGCAGATACTTTCTAAGACATCTTTCTAAAGATAAATATGAGCTAAGCAGCCAGGTTGATTGGAAGGGAAATGGTATGACTATAACTCTTAATACTCTCTGGATACCTATTCACACATGTGCTGTGATCATTTTACTAATTGCCTGTAGGAGATTGGCTCCTCTTTAGAGAGCAAGACTACCCTGAGTTTTGCTAGTTGAAATTGCAATATCAGTTTGCCTGGCAATAGGACATGAGCCAGAAAAAAGTGCATAGCAAAATATATATATATATATACTTTGTGTATATATATATGTGTGTGTGTGTGTGTGTGTGTGGAGAGAGAGAGACAGAGAGAGAGAGAGAGAGAGAGAGAGAGAGAGAGAGAGAGAGAGAGAGAGAGAGAGAGAGAGAGAGAGAGACAGAGCTGTCCTTTATCCGAAGCTAAGATACAACACTAATTTTTTCTCATTGAGAACCAGGGCCATATCCTTAATTACAATGACAGGATGGACAAGCCATCTGCATTGCTGTTACTGGAGTGTTTCAATCTGTGATTTTTATCTGCCCTGCCTGGCACTCAGAATCCCCTCAAGTGAGAGCAGCACCCTGACTTTGCTCTGAAGAGTCCTTCTCTTCCCCTCAGGATCTAGGCATGAGTATGTGGTCTAAGGCTTCCCACTGACATCTCATTCTCTGGGACAGTGATGGTACTTTCTGTGTTTTCTCACAGAAGTATGTGAGAAAGGGAGCTCTGTTTTTTCGGGCAGGTCTAAAGCTTCTAGAGGCCAACTTGCCTCAATGAAGTTGAAATCTTCCTAAATCGAATAAATAAGGCAAGTGCAGAGGAAACTCAAGCTGAGATTTGGAGAAAGATTAATTCCTGACTGTATAATTATTAGCCCTTCCTGAAGATGGACCTGGGCTATTAGGTTTGTGAACCAATTCATTTTCTTTGATTTTTAAGCCATTTGAGCTGGCCTGTGGTCATGTAAAGCCAAAAAATTCCTCTTTATTGACTTTGGTTTTCTGTCTGTATTTCTCTATAGCCTGTAAACAATTCAAAGTCAGGGATTATATCCTAATAAGATTTCTATGTTAAATGTCCAGCAAAGCATTTGATAAATGTTCTTAAATGAATAATTGGAAAGAAAAATGTAGACAAATACATAGAAATTTGTCTTTGTTGAAAGATTCATGTAGTAGCAACAATATATTTAAAACTCTCTTGACATCAAAAAATTTTTATATATATTCCCTTTTTATTTAAGCTTTGGGAATAAGGGAATGTTTTAATTGTCAAGTTATATGCAACCAACAAATTTTTTTTTTTCATTTCAACATATGAAGGGGGTACAACTGTTTTTGTTACATGGATATGTTTTATAATGCTTAATTCAGGGTTTTTAGTGTGCCCATCACCCAAATAGCTTTCATTGTACCCAATAGGTAGGATTTTACCCCTCCCTGCCGTCCCCTCCCTCCTTCTTGATTTTCAATGACCTTTATATCTCTTTATGCCTGTATGTGCACATTGATTAACTCCTAATTATTAGAGAGTACATGTGGTGTTTGTTTTTCCATTCCTAAGATACTTCACTTAGGATAATGGTCTCCGATTCCATCCAAGTTGCTACAAAAGACATTATTTCATTCTTTTTTATATCTGAGTAGTACTCTATGATACATATATCCACATTTTCTTAATCCACTCATGAATTGATGAGCACTTAGTTTGATTCCAATCTTTGCAATTACGAAATGTGCTGCCATAAACATTTGAGCACAGGTGTCTTTTTGATAAAATAACTTCTTTTCCTTTGGATATATGCCCAGTAGTAGGTTTTCTGGGTCAAATGGTAAGTCGACATTATTTCTTTGAGGAATCTCCATACTGTTTTTCACAGAGATTGTGCTAATTTATAGTCCCAGCAACAGTGTATAAACATTTCTTTCTCTCTGCATCCATGATAGCATCTATTGTTATTTTTTTTTTTGCTGTTGATTTTTAATTTTTTTTTTATTTCAGCATATTATGGGGGTGCAAATGTTTAGATTATGTATATTGCCTTTGCCCCATCCTAGTCAGAGCTTCAAGAGTGTCCATCCCCTAGACGGTGTGCATTGCACCCATTAGGTATGTATATACCCATTCCATCCTCCCACTTCCATCTGCCCAACACCCAATGAATGTCACTGCTATATGTGCACCTAAGTGTTGATCAGTTAATACCAATTTGCTGGTGACTACATGTGGTGCTTGTTTTCCAATTCTTGTTACATTTCACTGTTAGTAGAATGAGATCTAGCTCTATTCAGGATAATACAAGCAGTGTTAGATCACCATTGTTTTTTTGGCTCAGTAGAACTTCATGGTATACATGTACCACATTTTATTAATCCACTCATGGATTGATGGGCACTTGGGTTGTTTCCACGTCTTTGCAATTGTGAATCCTGCTACTATAAATATTCCAGTGCAGATGTCTTTTTTATAGAATGTTTTTTGTTCTTTTGGGAAGATGCCTAGTAATGGCATTGCTGGGTCAAATGGTAGTTTTACTTGTAGCTCTTTGAGGTATCTCCATATTTCTTTCCACAGAGGTTGTACTATTTTGCAGTCCCACCAGCAGAGTAAGGGTGTTCCTATCTCTCCGCATCCATGCCAACATACATTGTTTTGGGACTTTTTGATAAAGGCCATTCTCACTGGAGATAAGTGATATCTCATTGTGATTTTTGGTTTTGATTTGCATTTCCCTGATGGTTACAGATGTTGAGGATTTTTTTCATATGTTTCTTGGCCATTAGTTTGTCTTCTTTCAAAAAGTTTCTGTTCATGTCCTTTGCTCACTTTTTAATGGGGTGATGTGATTTTCTTGCTGATTTTCCTCAGTTCTATACAGATTCTAGTTATCAGCCCTTTATCACATGTGTAACATTTGAATATTTTCTCCCATTCTGTAGGTTGTCTGTTTGCTCGCGTTACAGTTTCCATGGCTGTGCAGAAGCTTTTTAATTTGATCAGGTCCCATTTATTTATTTTTGTTGTTGCTGTGATTGCCTTTGGAGCCTTCTTCATAAATTCTTTGCCTAGGCCAATGTCTGTAAGAGTTTTTTCAACATTTTCTTCTAAAATTCTTATAGTTTCATGTCTTAGGTTTAAGTCTGTTATGCACCATGAGTTGATTTTTGTGAGAGATGAGAGGTGCAGATCCTGTTTCAGTCTTATACATGTGGCTGTCCAATTTTGAGAACCTTTTCTTTACAGCAAGACAATCAAAATGACCTCAATTTTAGGTCTTATCAGCACTCTTTCAACATAAAAAGTACAAATATATCGATAATGTGTGAAAATAAATTAAATAATAGAATTTATTTAAATCTATGTTTATATCTTTTTGTTTATATATATAAAATTATATTTTTCTTTGGTCACTTATTTACTTCAAAATACAACTTCCTTCCTTGTAGTTCTGCTGAATCTGACATGAGGCTGGATCATTTCAGAGAGCACAATGCTGAGAATTTCTGGGAAAAAGGAAGAAGTGGAAGGTACTAATTTAAAATCTTTTCAGTACAAGGAATTATGTAACTAAACCAGAACTCTACCATATTGTTCCCCCTTATATTTTCCGAGTCTAGGAAGTGAAGGAAGATGACTATTATTAAATCATTTGTTTGCCATATCTCCCTATAAAACATATGGCCGTAGACATTGCTATGGCATCCCTTCACTGTTTCTCAGTAGAGAGAGGAGAAAAAAGATACATTAAGACAAGAATTAAGTCAAGGAGCTTCTTGTGGGAAATAATTTTATAATTTATGACAAAGTGCAGTTATTGTGTTAAGAACTTCAATAGATTATAGGGTGTGAACCCTTGTGACTAGACATTAAATAATATTTATTCATTGACATGCCAAGAATTTATACAATTTTTAGAATAATTAAGCACTGAAACTTTAATACATTAAATTTTTATGAGTCCATCTAAAATTAAAGTAGGGGGTAAGAGGGTAATTTATGTTCTTTTTCTTTTTCTATTTTTTTCTTTTCTCTTTTTCTTTCTTTCTTTTTCTTTCTTTTATTTGGTGGGTTTTTTTTTGTTTGTTTTTTTTTTTTTTGCAAAAAGGGTTTGTTGAAAGTTGCTGTCTTCTGTTTAGTTGAAAGTTGTCTTGGGAATTCTGTTATGCAAAACTTTTTACACAGTCTCAGCTTTCTGTACCCCACACGTGTTGAGGAAAATAAGAAAACACAATACACATAAAAATCTAATGATGTCAAAATTGTGAAATCTCTCTAGAATTTGCAAAACGATTGAATATATTAGATAATATCCCCTTTCTCGGTGTTCCTGAGATTTCCTAGTCAGTAAGGAAGCTAACTGAGCGCCTGTCAGCAGCCATGAATCGTGAGAGATGTTTTCACATGTATCACGGAACCTGCGTAGCAACCTCAAGGAGCATTTTCTTTTCTTTACACAAAAGAGAGTGAAGTTCAACCAAAGAATAAATAAACAACTTTCCCAAGGTTACAAAGATAGGAAGCAACTAACTAGGGACTTAAACCTAGTTCTACCTAAATTCAAAACCTATTACTTAAGGGATTTGCCTTTTGGTTGACTGCATTTTCAGGCAGGTAGTGAAAACAGTACCTCTACATGGCAGAAACTGGAACTCTGCTGTTAGAAGCTCCTTCCAAATGAAAAATGGCATCATTCTTTTCTTTCCTCATTTAATAATAGGCTATATAATTTATCTAATGATACATATTTATCAGACATATATATTATAATATAAATGTTTATGCAAAATAAAAATGTTTCTATTCATCTTCTAATCTTTAATTATACCTCTAAGTGTTCCTGTAATAATAATAAATGTTCTTATTTTTTAGATCTATGTTTTAACCAGAGAAATAACAAGAAGAATTTGGGTTGCAAATCAATAAATATTACTTAAGTGCACACTAGGGGCCCAGAAAGAAGTCCATGTGCTGTAGGGCATTGGATGGAATCCTCTGGGCCAGTTCCTGTTTTAAGTATTATCATATAAACTACTAAAATATGCAGTGTATAATCAAGTGCTGAAATATGTGTTATGAATTATAAAACCTTTTGAGGAGGTTTTAAGAGGAGAGATTAAGGAATAAACTTATGAAGGTAAGGAGGTAGAGCATCCCTGTTACATTTAGAAGTCTAAATATATGTACTCCAAAGAGTTATTTTCTGGAATGCACTGGAATTTCCTAAAGAAAGCAAAAATTTTCAGCAGGGAGAGAATTAGAAAGGAGAGAATATCATTGGGATGATCCAGTTAAAATAAATGGGAAGTCATAAATTGAAGTATAGAAACCACCAGTTTCCTTTATCAGAATTTTTTAAAGCAATATCCCTGCTGGTCTCCTGTGCTCACACTGGATCAATTTGAGCAAGAGCACCATATGAATAATGTCCACAGCATATTTAATTACCTTTCTTAATTACTCGGAGATCTGGAGCAGCAAAAGTATCTCACACGGGTCCACTTTACTTCTGCTTCACAATCAAGTGGGCAACCAGGGTTTCTTTAGTTAGAAAACAAATGAGCAGAGCTGCAAACATAAATCACTAACAAGCAACAAAGATGCTCACTTCTATGGCCCAAAGCCTTGCATTTGGAAAAACTATTCTTTTAGAAAAGGCAATTCCAGACTTCCCTGTTCACAAGAAATTCTCTTCCAAGTTCCCTGGATTAATCATATGTGTGGTCTATGAGAAACTAGGGAGTCCCTTCTCTACTCCTTTAACTGTAATCAGCTGGATCAAGGGCTAGCCACATAACATGTGACCTCAAATGCTGGCGCTATTTGGTGCCATGGAAAGGTTAATGACAATCCTTGAAACAATGTGGCATTTTATTTTGCATCCATGAATCATTCTCTCCCTGGTCTAGTCTGCTGGGATTCATTTCATAGTAAACTAATCTTTAGAGTGTCAGACTGTGATTAGCAAGAGTGACACATTTTACAGATTGGATCTGCAGAGCTGTGCCTACCGTGTTGCTATAGAAAGTTTGGTAGAGATCTTGGTGATAATAATCTTGACAGAAGGGAAATTGGCATAAAATTAAATATGTATCTCCTTACAAAACAAAATTTGACCAAGATTTCACATCCAGAATAGCTAAATTATTCTGAACAGCCTATATGGTTAGATATATTATAATAAATGGGACAAATAGGCTTGTAAGGGGAAGGAGACTGTCTCTGCCTAACAGGTTAATTTACATTTGCATGTTTGTCAGTTAATCACATTTACACTTTAGGTTGTATTTGAAAGGTCACAATGTAAAGAGAGGTTCTTGTCCTATTAGGTTTAAATATCAACATATTCTGAATATTCTTACAAGGTTCTTAACTTTAAAAAAAATGCAACACATTTTCTGAGAATATTATTTAGCAAAAATTGAAAGTGTGTTGGATCTTCTTTCAGCCATCAACTTTTGTTTATCAGAGCTGAAAGAGAACTTTTACAATTGAGAAATAAAAATGAGGGAGGAACACTTGAAAGAGGTCTTTCTTACTTCCTCTTTCCTCAAACAGGTACACATAGCTATGGGATGAAGAAATTTACTCTCAAGTCCACAGTTAGGGCAGTGGAGTCTAATGTGTGCAGAAAGGGTGAGGGAGAGATGCAGCTGTATTAACTTCTATTTCCAAGTGTATGTTATCAGGATGAAGTCTATCTGTCAAAATTGTCTATGATATTTTTGTGTTAAAAATTATAAACTCATAAAGAGCTGTTTCTATTTGTCTTTGTAAACAACTTAGAGCAAGAGTAGTTGCTCACAGTGAAGACTCAGATTTGAAATCTGTGCATTAACCACTTAAGTCTCTTGCCAGGCATTAACATTTAAAATATAAAACATAGGAATTTTAACACATGAAAGAAAACTGTCTGTGCCATTTGAAGATAGCTGTGTCTTTATGTGGCACTGCCTAAATTTTGTGCAAAAGAAGTCAATCTCATGTTGCTGACACCAATCCTCTGCAAAACCTGCAGACATAAAAGTTGAGGAATAAATTATAGCACTAATAAAGTTAACCTGGTAGAGTCCAAAATGGCATGTGCAGCAGAGAAAAAAAGCAAACAGAAACAGTTCATGCTGTTATAATTGCTACAATTTCATTGGCAATTTAAATAAAATAATTCAAATTGCTGCAATTAACACAGGCATAGAATTCAAAGGATTGTGAGTGACCTCACACAAAACACACTGTGGAATCAGACCTCCTCCAAAGAATTAACCTTCATAAATCATTTGCATCCAGAGGATGCCTGGCTTCATGCTCTGCAAAGATTATCAGCACAGGAAAAGTAAGGCCCCTAAATGAGAACTCCCATCAACAGCAAGCACTGTCTCCTGGATTATATCATCCATATGAATGCACAAAGATTGGCTGTGTTACATTCACAAACACCCTGGCTGAAGGTTGGATTTTGCTTTTTCTGCATGGGTGCCCCCGCACAGCTTACAAAGAACCCATCAGCCAGGACTGAAGGCTGCTGTACTGCTGAGAAGTGAATCTGATTCACATTGACAGAGATTCCACTTTTACTTGACTGCAGGGGCACAAGACCACCTTGTCTGTGGTTTAGCTCTGGATAAAGGGCTCTCTCCTCCAATGCGAGCACAGTAACCACAAATTGTTATTTGCAATGCAGGGGAAATGTGTTCAATGTTTGTCCAGTCACCTGAAACCAAATTTAAGACATATTATCTGGGACACATTGGAAGATTTTTCTCTTATTAGGTCAGACTTATGCAAGCAGAGAACTGACAGTACCAAAAATAATGATTTGTGGTCAAAAATCAAAAAAGTAACAGTTGGGTGAGTCTAATATGAGTGAGAGATGACCTCTACTATCCCTTGTTCTGAGGTCAAGATTTGGGGAACAAAGCAAACTGTTTGAACAAATGCCTAATAGAAAGGGCTCAAAAGCACTTTTAGCATCTAGAATGCATGATTTATTTTTAACCCCTTAATAATAATCTTGACTCTGGATGATGCCATTTCAATGTCATGAAACTCTTCTCTCTGCCAATTTTGAGTTCACAAAAAGATGTTTTACGACACAAAGGCAAATTAAGTATTGAATTACCATTTACCACTCATATTTCCCCTTAAAATTTTTGTCCTACTATTTCTGTGTATGTGGTC
Source organism: Lepilemur ruficaudatus (assembly GCA_963574885.1). Classification (NCBI taxonomy): domain Eukaryota; kingdom Metazoa; phylum Chordata; class Mammalia; order Primates; family Lepilemuridae; genus Lepilemur; species Lepilemur ruficaudatus. The sequence continues at coordinate 34,044 of CAUYRT010097265.1, forward strand.
TTGTCTGCTTAATTTATACCAATTCATTGTTTAGTCTAAATAGTATTTTAAATAAGCTTTATGTTAAATTTAATTTGTGTGATAGTCATTAAATCATTAGCAATAGGTGAGTAGAAGAATAGTTAAGATGAAAATAACCCAAGTCAATTTGAAGGAGAAAGTACAATTGCACCTGCCGTGGAAATGATAATTGTGCATTGGGAGGGAACTGGACCTCTTTGCAAATTATGTATATAAGTGATAGTCTCTCAAACAGCGACAGCAATAAACAAAAGCATCTATTTAAATTAGCATCTCCTCTCCAAGGAGGATGGGGAGCAGCATATTATGGAAATTCCCTAAATAGCCATGACTGGATCCAGAAGTGTCCAGCAGAACAAAGTGGTGAGAGATGTAAAATAAAAGTCAAAGGATATGCAGAAACATGTACCTTCCTTGTGAAAAGTTCAAGTCCAATTAGCCAGGGGGAAATAAAAAGAGTGTTAGCAAAATGAAAGAACAAAAACAGAATTCAAAACTAGAAAATGAAATCAGAATTCTTAAATGCAAAACATTTGTATGCAAATCAGTAGAAATTAAAGAACGTTCTTTCTGAAATAAGTACTTCTTAAAAGGCTGCCAAAATCAGATTCTTAAGTGGTTATCTGAACATTAGTTGAAACAGCTTAAATGGTGCATGCTCAGGAATAACAAATTTTGGTAATTTATTCCCAAAGTGACCTTTTCCAGGCCATAATAAATCATCCATACACACTGTCTTTTCCATGAACCTTCCATTAAAAGATGGCAAAAGTGGAAGTGCTGCTGAGAATGTGAGGCGGTCACTGACTCCAATAAGACTGAAATTGGAGCATGAAAGTACGAATCTAACTCCCTGGCTGAAATTCATCTTCAAAGAAAGTGCATGTCCTGTGGCTACACCCCTGAAATCATTTCTTCCTCACATCCCAAATTTCTTTCACTTGTATAGCTATTCGGGAAAAGAAGAGGAGTAATTGCTGTTGCTGTTTGGATTCAAATGTTGAATAAGAAAATCAGTTTAAAGAAATGAAAACAAATGATTATTGAGGATTGTGTTTGTCCTATTGATACAGAAGCCCAAGGGACTAACTTTTGAATTTAAGTTTTGAGACTCAAAATATTCAGTATTGCTCTTATTTGAAAATGAACCACTTAAATCAATATAGTGGTAATAAAAATGATGACTTTCATCCTTCACACTCTTCCTCTTTCTAACCAGAATTTGAATCTAATATCCTTGAGTTCCCTCTAAATTCAAGGCTTAAATTTTAAGGAAACAGTGCTTTGGGAAAATCTAGAGCTTCATAAAGCAGTTCCTGTAGTTCATTTACCTCATTGTGCGTTGTTGCTTACAAATTATGTGATTTTCATATATATTTATAAGACTGAATGGTCCACCTTAAAGTAAAGAAGAATGAAGATAGGAATGTGAGAGTGATGTGCCTGATATAAATTTATATTTTAAAAATTATGTCATATATATGTAAATACAGACACAAAGCACACATTTATACAACTAGGTATAGTTGTAGAGAAGAAAGGAGAAGAAAAAAAAACATAGCAAGGCAACTGTTGTCATACCCAATAGCGAGTTTAAGCAAAATATAAAACCATACTTCACATTTTTTATGAATGACTGAATTTTAAATTTCAAGTGAATGATACTTAAAATTCTCCAGATGGAAATGGGTTACCCATAAGCTACCCTCTACTACATTCTATAATTACAAAACAAACAATGCCACAAAGTAAATGAGGTTGATAATTTGTTATAGTTTTATAGCATCATAAGTATAATGACAATTGGATGTTATACCCTGTATTAAAAATACATAGATACATTGTAGAAAGTCTAATTAGATAGAGTTCAAGCAAGCCAGAATGCAATATTCAGCTTTGAAGAGTGCTTTTGCTAAAGGAATGGTGTGCACAGAACACTGCTAAAATAACAAATCAATAAATGTGCAACAAAAATAATAAAATATATTAAAATAAAATATAGATTTGAACCTAAATATGGATTTAGATCATCTTTACAATACATTGTGGATTTTAAACTGTACTGTGGAAAGACGTGCCCAGCTCACAAAAGATTACATAGCCCTGTGCAGCCAATAATGGACAACTTATTGGCATGTACTCCTCCGATACTGTGCATTATTGGAAAGGAAAGAATAAGCTATGCTCCATGCTTCTTACTGGAAGCAAGTCTTTTCCTTGATCAGGCATATTTTATGCAGTCAGCCAAAACAGGAAAATATTTCTAAAAATGCATTTGTGACAACTTGAATACAGAGGAAAAGGGGGAAAAATCCAAGAGTTTACATGAACTAGCTGCACTGGGAAAGCGGAAGGTGAAGAGAACATTTTTCAATTTGACCAGGGATCTATTGCTCATAGAGAAAGGTTAAGAAAACTAGAAGAACAAAGGTGTCAAAGTGTTAAAAGTGGGCTCTAAATAGTTCTGGAGAGAAATATCATAGGACTTAGAATAAAAGTATTCAGTAACCCACTATATTTCTTGTTAATATTTTATTTTCTTTAAGAAACATATTTCAGAAATCCCTTACATGAAATGAAAAAAGTAGTTCTGCTCTTTTTTGAACAATGCATCTCTCAAAGCATTGCTTATGAATTATTTAACCTTTCCTTATTTGTTCATCTAGTGAGTAATGATTAGGTAATAACTTAAAAGAAAGAGTTAGAGTTCAATAAATTGTTCAATGCTTCCTATATTAATGTAAATCTTAAGAATAATAGCTAACTTCAGTTCAAAAAATAGTGTGAGATGTGGATATCAAACCAGCAGGATTTTGTTCCTGTTGGAGGAGTATATTTTCAATGCTAAATTACCTTAATATAACCACTTTAATCTGATTCCTTTTACTTTGGGCAACAAACAAAAGACTTTTTATGCAAATGATCAAGAGAATACTGTAATGAAAGTCTGCAGTTAGGAATTAAAACCTAGTAAAACCTTTACTGACTTGCTTTTAGGTGGCTGATGAATCAACTGAAATTTCTATTCATCACTTTCTTCACTTGTACCATCATGGCATGCTGCTCTAGATATCTGGGATTTATAGTAATCAAATCTTCTGATTAGGAATCATTTACATTGCATAATATGTCTGCATTGTAAACTTTTTTCTGAGATGTTGATCACTGTACAATTTAAATAATGAAAGGAGTAAAAACCGAGTGAAAGGAGAGTGAAATGAATCGTCCCAGTTCTACTCAACAGGAGAACTGTATTGCTCAAAGTAGAACACAAACATTTGATTCCCAGACAACTGCTGAGCCAACTTTGCCCCAAAGGTAATAATTTTTCAAATGAAATTTCACTAGCTAATGAGTAAGTGGGATCACTCATTGTGTGATACAATGAGCAATTGATTAAGTAGACCCTTTGGTATTAAGCAGATGTTTAGTGACTTAGGAAGGAAATGGGAAAGGAGGCAGGAATCAGGCAAGTACAATGTACAAAGTTATATGCATTTTAAACTGTTGTAAGTAAGGTAGCAAAAAATGTCTATTTATAAACAACCATACTGGGGAAATAATGACCACATTGCATTTGCCAACAAGATATAGGTTTGCTTGATGTAGCCTAAGGAGTAGAGCCTCTATGTTCTAATTTGAACCAGGCAGGAAGAGAGCCATGTATGTACAGTACTGCTTTGTCTTAATGGTAGATATGCAACTGGCTATTAGTAGCATTCTTATTTCTTTCACTGAAGCTTGTGATCTTCTGGGGAAAAAATGGAAAATCGGGCTATAACAGCCATTATTTTGCCAATAAAACAACCAAGTTTCATTAGCTTTTCATTTGTCTCCAAGTTTAGAAATCCCATGTATCTATTTATTTTTCACCATTTCCACTGCTTCCACCACACACCAATATCCCGTCAATGTTCACCTAAACTTTTTCAATAGCTTCCTAACTGGGCCCATGAAATATGCTCTATGGCCTTTCTATCCATTCTCCATACTACAACCAGAGTTAACTTTTTTAATGCAAATCTGTTTGCCTCATGCCCCAAACAACCCTACTCTACACCTGTCAATAGCTACCCATTGTTCATAATATTAACTTAGTCTATGTATAACCTCTCTATATTCTGCTCTACCTCAACTTGCACAACTTTTGTACTTCTCCATGCTCCAGGCACACTAGGCTCTATTCCAGTCCTTGAATACCCTTTTCTATCTCACTACCAGGCCTTTGGACAGGCTCTTCCTCAGTCTGGAATGCTCTTCCCATTTTCCCCACTCTCCATTGTCTTACTTATTTCCTACTCTTCCTTCAAAGCTCAGTTCAAGCTTTACTTCCTTTGGTTGTTCAATTTTGTCATTGGACTAAAATTAACCAAAGAAGGGAAAGATCTCTGTAATGAAAACTATAAAACATTGATGGAAGAAATTAAAGAGTATACACAAAAAAAATGGAGAGATATTCCATGTTGTTGGATTGGAAAAATCAATATTGTTTAAATGTCCATACTACCCAAAGCAATCTACAGATTCAATGCAATTCTGATTAAAACACCAATGACAGTGATCTAGCACCGCTTATATTTTCCAGGATTGAGCTTGAGCCCATTATCCGAAGTGAAGTGACACAAGATCAGAAGAATGGGCTCCACATGTACTCTCCATCAAATTGGTACTGACTGATTAACACTACGGTGCTCAAATGGTGGTGGTGTTTCCCAGGGATTAGGGGGTTGGGGGGTAGACTCACAACTGAGGGTGAGCATTGTGGAGAAGCAGGACATACCTCTAACCCTTGCTAGGGAGAGGCAAAGACATAAAATGTAATCAAAATGTTTGTACTCTCATAATTTCCTGAAATTAAAAAAAAAAAATACCAATGAAAGTCTTCACAGAAATAAAAAAAAAAATGCTAAAATATGTATGGAATCACAAAATATCCAGAATAGCCAAAGCCATCCTGAGCAAAACGAACAAAACTAGAAGAATTAACTGTCTTCAATTTTTACTGCAGAGCTGTAGTAGCCAAAATAGCATGGTACTGGCATGAAAACAGACACATAGACCAATGGAACAGAATAGAGAACCCAGAAACAAATCCACATATTTATAGTGAATTTATCTTTGACAAAGGTGCCAAGAACATGTAGTGGGGAAAGGATAGTCTCTTTAATAAATGGTGCTGGGAGAACTGAATATCCATATGTAGAAGAAAGACACTAGACCATTTCTCTCACTATATACAAAATTTAAATCAAAATGAATGAAAGACTTAAATTTAAGACCAGAAACTACGAAACTGCTAAAACAAAACATCGGGAAAACACTTCAGGATATTGGTCTGGCCAAGGACTTCTTGAGTAATACCCCCAAAGCAAAATTGGACAAATGGGATCACATCAAGCTAAAAAGCTTCTTTACAGCAAAGGAAACAATCAACAAAATTAAGAGAAAAACCACAGAATGAAAACTACCCATCTGCCAAAAGATTAATAACTAGAATATTCCAGTAGCTTTAACAACTAGATAGGAAAAAATTAAATAATACAATTAAAAATGGGCAAAGTATCTGTATAGACAGTTCTCAAAAGAAGCCATACAAATGACCCACAAGTATATGAAAAAATGCTCAACATCACTAGTCATCAGATAAACACAAATCAAAACTATTAAATACAATGAGATATCATCTCACCCCAGTTAAAATGGCTTTTATCAAAAAGACAAGCAATAATCAATGCTGGTGAGGATGTCAAAGTCTACTTGGTATGATATTAATGTAGCTACACTAATTTTCATTTGAGTAATGTTTGAATGATGATGACATAGTTTTTTTCCATATTTTGTTTTCATTTTTCCGTATCCTTGTTACAGATAAACCTCCTGAAAGTAGTATATTGTTAGTTTTTTTTAAATTTGATCTTTGAAACTTTGTATTTTAAACTGCAACTTAATCAATTTACACTTAACATAATTACTGATACATTTGTGTTTAAATCTACTGTCTTATTAGGCATTTTCTATTTGCCTTACTTGTTCTATATTATTATTATTTTTTTTTCCTGGTACATAGGAAAGATGTTGATGTTTGTATAGTATTTATTTTGTAAGCAGCCTATCAGGTTTATTAAAGTTACATTTATATACTCTACCATTGAAGCTAAATTCTTTTTTTTTTTTTATTTGGGGAAAACTACAAAGCATTTACAGTACAATGTTTACAGTCACAATTTATAGTGAGCTGATTTCCCAAAATATATTACCACTCAAGTTGACTTATCTTGTTACATTCAAAAACCTACTCTGTCAAAGTAGTCCAGAGAGTA
>CAUYRT010097266.1:0-20275 GCA_963574885.1 Lepilemur ruficaudatus
AAAAAAAAAAAATCAAAATTTAAGCATCTATGATGAATAAAAGTCCAAGAAATTATAAAACTCTGACAGTGAACCTCAGGCTTTGTTATTTTTCAGACAATTTTAAAGCACTTTTCATCACCTTCTAGACTGGGTTCCATATTGTTCATTGAATGTCATTTATATACATATCCCTTTGTATCTGCCTTGACTTAACAGCTGTAGCATGTGATCATCTCATTTTGGTGGTTCTTATGGTTTTTGAAAACTGCTGACAGCTCCAGACCTTCTACCTCTTTAACAAACCATGTTAACCAAAATCTACGAAGAGGGGTTCAGGGATCCCTTCAGTTTTTTCCTTGGTTCCATGTTTTAATAGTCTAGAATTTCTTCCAATATTCCATTATCACTAGACACTACTGAGATTTTGAAATGGAATATTTGTTTTTCTCTTCTGTACTGGAACTTGAGTAGAAGTTTGAAAATAAGCAAAACACACAATTGAATTATTTTTGCTGGCATGATATCTAACTCAGTGTATGAAACATTTGAACTTGTTATTACCTACCTATTTGGACAACTTTTCCTATTTTGATTATTTATTACAAGTTTAATGAATAAACGATTTCAGAAATAATGATGTAGCAAAGACTTCTAATACTTAAATGAAGTATTGCTCCCACCCATAACTGAAATTACAAGTGAGAGAGAATTTAATTGTCTTAAATTCTGGATATTTTCCTTTCCCTAAAATAGCCTACTTTGCCAATCTACAAGAGGGACACTCCCCAAATAACGGGTCCTTGTGATTTTGGGGACAGGCCCAAATCAGTGATCCTCAGGGGTTGGCTACAAACATTCAGATGGGTTCCTGACTAGAGAAACCTGACTAGAAAGTCTTTCATCCCCTCCAGCAAGTTCTGCCTTCTTTCTGTCTTCTTTGGATGAGCAAACAGGAGGGCAGATCAGCAGCTAATATAAGGAAGCCTTTAAGCTGAATTTCAGATTTTTCATCAGACTACTAAACTTCTCTCTTTCTCTATAAATGGTGGTCATTTTAGTCCTGGGGGGTTAAATGTACAGTATCTTTGCCTATTGTCAAAAAAGGGGAAGTCAATTTCATATTGTTGAGACTTATGGAACTTAATAAAATAGAATCATCTCTCTTCTGAATATCAGAACCCATGGACAGAGAATCAACTAAAGCCTTAGATGATGGTCAAAATAGCATTGTATCAGCTGATTGGAGAAGTTATCTTTAGATCTGCACTAAAAATGAAGAATTGAGTCAAGAAAGAGTAGGGGCTTAGAGAGATTGGTTTTGTTTTCTAACTGATCATTTCTGGTGGTCATTCCTGGCCTCATTCAGTTTCCTCACATGTGTACATTGAACTGTTCTCAGCTGAGGACTCTAGTTCTAGAAATGTCTATCTGTGTAGCTTTCTGTTCTCTGGCATTTTGCCTTGTAAATTCTGTCTTTGTTGTCCTCCTCAAAATCTGAACTTACTCTCTTCCACTCACGGAGATGACTGAGCTAGATTTGGGTGCCCCCTCCATGAGCTAAACGCTGAAAATTCTCTCCAGCCAGTTTCAATGTTCTGCACTGTCTGGTGTTCAATGCCTAAAAAACATTTTGCATATATTTTGTCTGGTTTGTTTAGTTGTTTAAAGCAGAGAGGTAACTCTTATTCTTGTCACTTCCTCATGGTCACAGATTGAAGTTCCTTACCTTCATTTTTTTTTTAAAGAAAACATTTCATCAAATAAAAGTTGGCATGTAATAAAGTACACACGTTTAAAATACATAATTTGATATGTTTGGAGATATATATATATATATACACACATATATAATATATTTGTGAGTCCATCAACATTGACAGGATAATGAATATATTCATAACCCCCAAATGATTTCTAGTATCCTTCTTAATCCCCCTCCTGGCCTGCCCTTTTAGCCCACAGTGCTAGTTAATCACTGTATGTCACTATTTGCTAGTTTGCATCTTATGTTCTCTTTTATATTGGTTTGTTTTCCTCAGCATGATTATTTTGAGATTCATTCATGTTGTATATGTGAATAATTTACTTGTATTTATTGTGTAATAGTACTCTATTGTAAGGATTACCACAGTGTACTTATCCAACTGTCTGTTGAAGGACATTAGGGTTGTTTCCAGTTTGGGATTAGTACGAATAAATTTTCTGTGCGTATTGTATATTACAAATAAATTTGCTATGAATATTTGTATACTATCTTTGTATAAATATTTACTTTCCTTTCTCTTGGCAAAATAGCCAGTACAGTGGCTAAGTCACATGGTAGGTGCATGTTTAACTTTTTAAGAAATTGCCAAACCATTTCCCGAAGTGGCTATACTATTTTACATTTCCACCAGAAGTAAATGAGGGTTCCACTGTACATCCTTGTCCACACTGCTATAGTCTTTTTAATTTTGGCTGTTCTAATACATATATAGTAGTACTTTATTGCGGTTTTAATTTGTATTTCCTGCATGACTAATGACACTGCATATCTTCTCTTGTGTTTATTTGCCATCCATGCATTATCACTGCTTAAGTGTTTGTCTTTTGCTCATTTTAAAATTGGGTCATTTGTTTTCTTATTTTTGAGTTTCCAGAGTTCTTTTTATATTCTAGATATAAGTACTTCATCAGTTTTGTGCTTTGCAAATATTCTTTCCCAGTCTCTGACTTATCCTTTCACTCTCTTAGCAGTGTCTTTTGAAGAGCATATTTTCAATTTTGATGAAATTCAATTTCATGTTTTAACATTTAATATTATGAACTTCTGATTTTTCTTGTATATTCTGTAAATATGATGACTTTCATTGATGGAATTTCAAATGTTAAACTAACCAGGAATAAACTCTACTTGGTCAAATTGTGTTTTTCTTTTTACATACCTTTTGACTGTCCACTTCAATTTTAGTTTAAAATTTTACATCTATGTTCATCAGGGATATTGTCCTGTACTTTTGCTGTGATGGATCTTCTGACTTTGGTATCAGAGTGATGCTGGCCTCATAGAATGAATAAGGAAGTGTTCCTTCTCTTTAATTTTCTGGAAGAGTTTGAGTAAAATTACTATTATTTCTTCCCAAATTATTTTAGCCACTCTCAGAGATAGGATGGACTCCTCCACCCATAATTAGGATCGATGCTGAGGTTTAAGGCAGAACATACATATCAAGAGGTTATGAACAGTTTTATTAATAACCTAATGAAGTTGCCTGGGGAGAGTAAGGCAACTCTCAAGTTGGTGTAAGAAGGCATTGAGAGATTAGAAAAAGGAGAGCAGCTTGGGATTTTTGGTGGTTAGAAGGTAGGGCTGGAGTGAGGACCCCCCTGCCTAGCCTGAACTTCTTGCTGGTCCCAAAGGAGGGAGCACCCAGGCTTTCTTATCAGCTTGCCAGAGTGGGGTAGAAGAGGAAAGGAGAGGGTGCTGTTTCAAAGACTCCAGCAGCCAAGGATCAGAAATAAATCCAGACCGTATTCCAATTCCTCTCTGATGTTTGACTGATAAGTAGAATGTGCCATTTGGTATTTATTTGAATTTGAACCAGATTAAGTAAACCACTAGGACACTTTGTAAGATCTGCAGCCTGAGGGCGGTGAGGGGAGTTGAACGTTTCATTGAACTCCTTTTCCAAAAAAGCCTCATGTTGTGCATGTTGAGAAGTGAAGTTGGTGCCCTCATCACTATCAGTAATGTCTGGAAGCCCGGAGGGAATAAGTGGTGTCTTGTGAAGGCTGTGTGTTGTATCTTGAGCATGTGCAGAGACATGTATAACTTTAATTTATATATTATGTATTTAGGTGGCAAGGGACTCCCAAAGTTCTTTACCCAAGTGAGCAACTTTATTTTTTATAGTCCTATTCAGATCACCTATGTCATCTTGAGTTGACTTTGGTAATTTGTGTCATTTTAGGTACTTGCCCATCTCATCTATGTTATCTAATTTATTGGCATGTAAACTTTATAGCATTCCTTTATAATCATAATGTTTACAGTCCTTGTTCATGCAACTGGTCATCTGGTGATAGCTAGTGTTTATACATATTCCTTATTCCCTTTGCCCTCAGCAAGCACCTTAGTTAGTTCTTTGCCTGATAGGGGAGACCCGGACCTTCATTCCTGGAGAGTTTGAGCTATTAGTTTTTCTTCCTGAATTGGGCTGTTGTAGTTTTGCATTGACTTTAATAACAGGGCATGAAAATATTTAGAGCATGCTAAGAACTCTCCTGTGTTCCAGACTTGGTTTTCTTTTCTGCCAGTGTGTAGTAGCGACCCAATTTCTCTTAGTAATGAGATCTTACACCATAAATCCAGTCTAACATTTCAATCTCCCTAAGCATTTGCATACATTCCTCTACAGTGTCCCAAGGCAGTTCTAGCACTTCAACTTCATTAGCGTATGCCACCCTATGGTCCATCTTTAACTCAACCGAACAGAGATCTATCTAACCCATTGAGCTGCAACACTGAATCAAGAATCTGTGCTTTGCAGACCCATAGCAATAAACTCATCTTTGTACAACTTTATATTGATTCTATCATTATCCCACACTATTAAGATACATTCCTACACATATTCACCATATTTCTTTCTGTATGAATTAGAAAAAAATCATGCATTTCTTTTGGTGCGTAGGGTATCTCTTAGTGAGTTACAATGTTTACTTCTCCCTTTCAAGCCTGCCAGGGCTAGAATCTAGTTATAGATCTAGAAGCCAAGATGTTCTGTGGGAGTAGGTTCTGAGGAGAATCAGTGGTGTCTTCCAAGTAAAATACCTCAGGTGTGCTGGTACAGTTTCTTCTGACAAATCAGGATGAAGCTTCTCAGATAAGGATAGAAGGATTTCCTCTATTAGCAAAGAAAGTTCAGAAGAATTGAAAGGTTCAATGTTCTCTGCTTCATGAGGATCTGTCTATATGTTTCCATCCAGTTGTCCAAATCTCATTGCTTCCTAATCAATTCTGTAAGTTTAGCAGAAGACACCTTGCCTGGTTGGGAATGCAATTTGCATTGTAATTCAGCAACACTCAGAATAAAATTCTGGATTTGCTTTTCTGAAACCTCAGCCTGGCAAGAGTAGGAAGTAAGTATATTCTTCAGAGAAGACATAGAAACTGTCAGATCATTTATGTGGAACTTGAATTTGGAATTTGAAGCCCTGAGCTCATCCTTTTCTTTCTTCACTATGCCCAGTACAGTTAGGAGCAGCCAGTCATTCTCCTTATGTTCAGGTTTGACTAAAATATACTAAGGTACCATGGCCATCCAAAACCCTGCCCTTTATAAACATTTGACTTGGAATCCAGCAGTGATATTTTGTGTATGCTTTTGCTCCGTCACACCATGGACTATCAGTGCTCTCTTTACCACTGGAAAGAATCATTAGTGCTTTAAAATATAATTAATCCTATCAGACAAGCAATGCCAGAAACTCAGATCCAGTTTTCTGAACCAGATCTGGCAGAGAATATCCCTATATATGGTGAACCCTTGAGAATTACATCAGCTGCTAGCAGCAGAGACAAGCAAAAGCTTGGCTTAAACACACAGTAGTTTTTGTTTGTTTTTTCTTTCTTTGGTAAAACCTGAAGGCAGAGCATCGAGGGCTTGTATGGTGGCTCAGTCATGTTCTCCATAGCTCCCCCTTCCCTGTTTATTGCTTGTTTGCTTCGTTTGTTTATTTTTTACTTTTTATTGCCTTTCTTAAATTACTACAGCAAACTGTCTCTCTATTAGGTGGGTTTCAGAAAACATTTCACATTCCAATGCTTGTGCACTTATATTTGATTTTGTAATCTCAGATGGAGATTTCAGTTCCTCCTTTAAAGTTTCAGATACTTAAATCATATCTGGTGAGTTAACTCTTTGAGAAGAAAACATTAGAGACATGGGGTTGCCCTGAAAGAACCATTGTTCTGATTGCCTAATTCTGGTGTTCTAAAACATATCTTGAAACAATTCAAACAAAAAGATAAAGCTACATATACTCTCTGCAGAAATAGTAAAGGGCTCAACTCCTTGCCAGATCCACAGAAAAATTTGCCAGGGATTCTGCAGAGCTGGGTGTCTGGCATCTATCCAGTTCTGTGAGTTCTCATGCTACAAGGATGGTGCACACAGCCAGGGTCATCTCACATGCAGAAGTGTGCACATGCATGTGTGTGTGTGTGTGTGTGTGTGTGTGTGAGAGAGAGAGAGAGAGAGAGAGAGAGAGAGAGAGAGAGAGAGAGAGAGAGAGAGAGAAAGATTTGAGATTTGAATCAGCCTATAATTACATCTGCCTGGTCCTCAGAGTAAACAATGGCAAACAATTGCCAGCTAAACTTCCCTCTGGCTTCTCTCCCTGTGCAAACAGCTTGGGCTTTCATAGACACTGGGATTTCCTAGGCAACAGGAGTGTAAACTTGAGAAAAGGCAGGGCCAGAGTAAGGATTGACAGTAAGCTGAGCCAATCAGGCTGTGTGCCTGCAGCAGTGATCCCAGGCTACCCAATTAGCACTAAGAGGGTGGACCAGGATGTCTGAGGAAGACAGGTAAGAGGGAGGACGCATGAGGCAAGGGAGGGACCGGTTTTCCCAGGTGCAAGAGAAAGCGTCCATAGTTTCAGTTCCAAGCAACTGGTGGCAACAGGTTAAGATTCAAGGTAAATCAATTTTTTATCTCTTCTATTGATTTCATCACTTTTGCATGTTTTAACCAAGAAAAGAAGACAGTAGATGTTACTCTCTAAAAAGAAAACCTAAAAGTTGTTGAGAGATCCTGGACTAGAGAAGCCATCACTGGGCTGTCAATTCATGGAGGAAATATCTTGGTAGTAGGAGAGACTTTTGTAATCTTTGTGAAGAAATGCTCACATGAAAATGTACAAAAATAAATTTCATCCAGTAAAGGGGAAGGAAATAAACATTATTGAGCAATCACTATGTACTAAGTACTTGAACATCAAATGTTTGGGTGAGTTGCTATAACCATCCTGATGTTCACTGATAAAATTGAGCTTCAGGGAGGTCCAACATCTCCAAGTCACAAAGCAATGAAAAGATTGAGCTTTTCTGCTTTTTTACGCAGACTTTGCTTTGTCTGATATTGAAAGCTTGTGTTATTTCTGCCATACCCTAATGAACTGACAACTTAGAATTGGAATAAGAATCTGCATGCTTATTAAAGTGTATGGACATGGCTTGTTCAAAGTTATGTTGGAGAGTTGATTTGATTAATCAGAGAGTTGAGTGAACTAAAAACTAATGACTGTTGAAGTTGACAATCAGGCTCGAAATGACTTACTGAGAGTATGTTCATTGTAGTGCAGTAGATTGAAGTGTGAATGGGGCATGAGAAAGTCAAGAAACTGGAGACTCTTTCAAGTAGTTTGATTTTGAAGGGTGATAGTTGGAGGAAATCCGGGATTGAGGGACCACAGCAGATCATGAACTAAACAGAGAAGCTAATGGAGAGGAGGAAAAGGGCGTATCTTATGATAGAATCCCAAAGGGGCTTCAAGTGGAAAGGATATCGCCAGACTGGAGGAAGTTCAGCACTCCCACAGCTGGAGGAAGGATGGTCTCAAAGCTACACCTTCATAGATTTGGAGGAGGGTGATGTGAGTTTGTTCATATCCTGTGGCTCCTCTTTTTCTGTGACTTTTAAGACAAAATGTAGAGAAGAATGGCAAAGGTTTGAATTAGCCTCTGAGAAGACTGGAAGAAGAATCTGACCAACATCATATTAAAATATAGTTGAGTGTTTTCAAAGGCCTGCTGTGGTTAAAGAATAAATGCAGTGGCACCCTTCATGCTGGCATGTGGGTTTGCTCAGTTGCATTTCATAGCCTGCCTATAAAGAGAGTGAGCATGGGCAAATTGAGCCAAGTTAGGCATTTGTTTGGGTGGGAGACTGACAAGTGAGGGGTAAGAAAGAGCGTGCTGACAAGGAGTGGTCAGAATGATGCACAAAGTGTGTAGAATGGATAGCGAAGGAAGTGGATCCAGAAGAGAGAATGAGGCAGGTAATGGCTGGGGTGAAAAATGCAGGGTCAAGAGACTAGAAGTCCTTTTAGGTCAAAAGCAAGTTGGAGTAATGGAACTGAATGGTGCACAGAAAGTTAATATTGAATTGTTGAATATTGAAATTTCAGAGGAGAACAGCTTTGGCTGGTGACAAAATATAAAACATGGTCTTGGAAGGGAATACTAAGATGGCAAGCAGTTAAAGTTGGTACAAATCAGGGATCTCCAGGAACTTCATGGCTGCCTGTTGGATGGATTGTTTAGATAAGCTCTGAGTTTGCCCAAATTGATGGGAGCATTTGGAATGGAGAGGACTTCTCTGACACTAGATTCAGTCTCAGTGATTTATAAACTAACAGAGCCATAGAGGGGCATAGACAGTCTGTCCAGCTGGGCTGTGCTTCAGAGAAGGATAGGCCCATGCTGTTTTGGTTACTATAGCCTTGTAGTAAAGCCTGAAGTCTGGTAGACTGATGCCTTCCAATTTATTCTTTTTGCTTATGATTGCTTTGGCTATATGAGGTCTTCTCTGGTTCCACATCAAGCATACAATTATTTTTTCTAGATCTGAAAGGATGATGATGATATTTTGATAGGGATTGAATTAATTCTGTAGATGACTTGAGGTAGTATGCACATGTTTTAACAATATGGATTCTGTCAATCCATGAACATGGTAGGGTTTTCCATCTATTTCCATCTTCTGCAATTTCTTCTCTCACTGTTTCATAATTCTCCCCATATATGTCCCTTAGTTCCTTCATTAAATAGACTCCCAAATATTTAATTTTCTTTGATGTTATTGTGAAATGTGTGGAGCCTTTGATTTGATTTTCAGCTTCACTATTATTGGCATGTATGAATGCCATTGATTTGTGTGCATTAATTTTTTTATCCTGACCCTTCAGTCTCTCTTCTTTAGAGTTCACAGTATGCTTGTGTGTCAACTTCAGTTTGGTTTTCAATAAGCCTCCATTTCCTTCCCCATCAAGGTGATTTCTTCCTTTCCCCATTCTTTACTGGTGTGGAGGGAGCGCAGAGGCATGGTATCCTTGCTTTGTATCAAAACTGCCCACATTTCAGTTTAAGAGAAGCCTAATCATTCTTGTGGCAGCTAAATTGGATTGGAAAACAAATAGAAATTTGATCAATAACTATATTTGACGTTGTTCCTGCATCATGAACAAGTGTTCTAAGGATTCTGGTTACACAAACCATCACAAAGTTTCCAAGAGAAGAGAAACTGAACCAATGAAGCTATAAATCTTGCCCGAGAGAAGCATTTGTCCAGAACATTCAATGGCTTCTTTAATAGTAAAAGAGAGGAAAAGAAAACATTTAGGCATTCTCAGAGGTTTAAGCATATTTTCACTGTGTCATCTCTAAAAATATAGTATTAACCCCAAGGGTAATAATAACATTTTTGGTTTAAGGATTATTTTGATTATAAGAAAGATGATCTTATACAATGAATAGCGCTGGGTCATATAGCAGACGCATAACAAATTTAATGATGGAAAATATGATTAATAGTGCTAAACACTTAAATAGCACTTAGCTTTCTCAAACCACATTCATTTTAATAACCTTGTAAGAACCCTGTGGTTAAATGGAGAGCAGGTACTCATGTGACAAATGAAGAAAACTAAAGCACAGAAGGATAAATAATTAAAGTATTGATGTTTGTACTAGGATTAGAAGCCAGGTCTCTAAACTCAGAGATTCTATTCTCCCCATTAAATTATACTCGCATGGCAGAGTCAACTCATTGCACAGGCTCAGAAGTCAGACAAATGCAGATACAAATCTTTCTGCATACTGTTCATTTGTATCTTTAATATTAGATGTCCTAGTAAAAACTAAAGCATACACTGGGGCTTATTCATATACTATATCTAGATTCAATCCTATTATTTTTTAGTTTGTATGAAGTGTTACATTGTTTGATGTGGAATATAGAGTCAGGAATCTTGGATCAGAGATTTAAAAATGATATTGATTCAGCATCTTAGATATAAGCTTGAACTCATGTGCAAGATGAATAGACTACTCATTTATATCTTTGAGGTATACTATGGTGGCAAAAACCACATTTCCTAGAGTAAGGAAATCTGAGTTCCTGTTCTGACATATTTTTCCTCTATATGAACTTGAGCAAGTTACTTTGTATCTCCATATCTCAGTTTCCACATGTATAAAAATTGTCTGTACTGCATGCGATTGTAAGGATTAACTAAGAAAATGCATGTAAAGCATGCATTTTGATGCATGCTTACTTGATTTCCAACAAATGGCAGTTATTATTGTAATTGTTGCAATTATATTAATTAGACTAGCTCTTTCCTTCGTGTGTGACAAATTCATCTAACTCTAGTAGTGGAAAGCTTTCCTTTAATTTTAATTATTTTTATTCTCCTTTATTATTTCCCAAATGAGGCCACATCATGGCAGCCAGTCCTCAGATATTCCATCCTCTATTGGCTTATCTATTTAACTGCCCCGTGTTGTGTAGGAATATGGACTTAAGACAGTTTATGATGGTAGAGACAGCCAACTTCGTTTAACAAGTGGTCTTCACCTTTAAAACAAATTCACTTTTGCTGGAAATTTATGCTTTACTCTGTCATGAGAATAGATTGTGTCAGGGTCATACTTAGAAAATAGTTATGCATATTGAATTTCTTTTTATTCAGCTCATTCAATAAATCCCCATTGACCACCTAGTGATTCCTGCTTTCAAGGAACGTACAGTCTAATAGGGAGAAAGGTATGTTGACAAATAATTCCAGCATAGTTGAGATCAAATATTTTGCTGCTAAGGTTGAGTTTGAGATAAAGCCTTGCATTCAGGTGGTTTATTTGAGAATGTGAGCAAGGAAATAGGTGTGAAAGACGAGGAAAAGGAAAAAAAAAATTTGGAGGATATGTTTTAAAGTTTTCCACTGCTTCAGGCAATTGGAGCTTGATTTTATGAGACTATCCAAGGAAACTTATGAAATATGTCTCAGAGCTCTCTGCTCAAGAGACAAAAGAGGAATGCATTCATCCATTAGCTCCTCTTTTCCATTGGTCACGTGTGGCCCTACCAACCTTAATTCTCCTGTACTTCCCAATTACTGTGCTGTTGAACTAATATCCACAGACATTCCAAACTCTGGCATCAGAGAAATAATGGAGCAGAAAGCAAAAAATACATGTCATGAGACCCAAGTTGAGACATCATCAAGTTATTACTCGAGGAAGCTTGTCAAAATCTGAGCAGATCTGGTTTCCACTACAATGGCGGGTGTCAGATGTGAGGTTTAGAATACATGCAATTGTGTACAAGAATTGTCTAATACAATCCACCCTTTACAACCCTCTGATCTGCTCAAGATCTCCATTAAATCCAACCTGTCACAGTGTCTGCTTCAAGGTGGTGGCCAGCCACAACATCTTTCAAGACTTCATACAAGCAGATTAGGTGAACAAACTGAAGTCCTTGCTGTTGCAACTGGCCCCAAGGCAATAACTAATATTTATTATCTCCCTCCTCCACTATCTATTTTAGATTTTCCTCACTTTTGTTGACATTCTAGCTTATTTATATTTCCTGCAGAGGTGATGTAGATCCTCATCCCTGAGACATCTAAGCCCTTAGCTGTCTTTCACTTTCCAGGAAATAATTGCTGTAATTGCCTATTTATTATTAAGCCTGGACATAGAAACAGCAAGAGACAAAACAAGTGAATCCTCTGAGTTCCAGACATACTCCTCCCTACCTGCCCTGTGTAGTAGCAAACTGCTCTCTATAGAAATCAGGTTACTCACTCCCACCCTTTTTAGTCACATTGTTCATTACATGCTGATCTGATGGCATGCAGAACAGATGGAATTCTTACCCTATCCCCAGGTAAAAGCCTTTCTCCATGGGTAACTAGGGCTTTTGGTCCCACAAAAGTTATGGTTGTAAGAATACAAATTTGCTAAGTGGGTATCTGAGAGTGATGGGGAGAGGCCAGTCCTACTCCCTCCCATTCCTTGGTTGTTTGACTCACCCATAAAGTGGCTCACTTTCTTAACTGTATATCCTCTAGCTCTATGTTCTATTGTCCTACAGCATTTCCCACGTTTATCATGCTTCTTGCAATGGTCAAACAGAATTAGCATTTCTTGCAAATATACTATCTGCTTATATCCTTTTGGTTGGAGCTTAATTTGCTGGCCAAAATGCAAAAATCTTAATCTCATTTGTCTCTCAACAGATGAGTTTTTCCTTTTAATTTTGCTAAAGTGACTGGTAGCAACTAAGTGACTAACAAAACTCTTTGTCACTTTATATCAGCCCACATGTCCCTTTTAATCCATTTTCTATTTCCCTAGGTCCCATACATCTATCATCTCTGAGCACCATTAATAAGTTTTCCACCATCACAGAGCACAAAGTTTTTGCCACTTCAAACTAGAGGTGACTTGATAACCATTCCGGCCATGAAAGGTTCACTTTAATCTTTTTTCTCATCTTCCGTCTTTTTTCCCCAAAAACAATCTTAGCCATTTCTCTATAGTGAGAGTCAGGGCTGTGTTCACAATCCCACTTATGGGATTGTATCCCACAATCCCACAGTACGCATTTGTGCTCATGGCAGGAGTCTTTTATGCGGAGTTGGTTACACATGGCACATTCCAGCCATGTGACCAGCCTCAAGCACTGAACCCTCACAGGTTCTACTGAAACCAGCTGCAAAGCATAAATCCAAAACATGTGTAACATATGTTATATTACTAAGCAATGCTGACTGGTAATCATCTTTTGGCCCCCAACAACTCACAGACCCATGATTGCAAAAACTGATTTATCTCAGTTAGCACATCCTATAGCTTTGGTCAAGGGTCTATACTGTGCTTCTGGAAACTCTGGAGATAAGCATGCAGTCAACAAATCTAGTCTGGCTGAGGTTAATCCATGCTATACACCAGGAGTCAGCAAATTTTTTCTATAAGGGGCCAGATAGTAAATATTTTAGGTTTTGTGGGCCATATGGTCTCTGTTGCAAACACTAAACTCTGCTGTTGTAGCATTAAATTAGCCATAGGCAATGCATAACTGAATGGTCCTGGTTGTGTTTCAACAAAACTTTACATACAAGATTAGGCAGTGAATCATACGTGACTCAGCTTTTAGCAGGCCAATCCCAGATACATACCATTGCTTCCCCTTATATCTGTACCTCGTCCAAATTCAACACTGGCGAGCATCTTAGTAATTATAATGCTACAATATGCCAGCATTTGTGATTACCCCAGAGTTTATCACCTATTACTTGCAACAGCAAAGCATTTCTTACTGCACCTGACTGGTGAGTGAATCAGTCCCATAATCCAATTCTGAGAACTGGCTTTGAAGGACCACTTGTATTCTAACTGTCTTAGTTTGGGTTCCCTAAGAACAGAGTATGAGATGAGGACATGGATGAGGGTATTTTATTTGAGATATGATCCCAGGATACAGGTGTGAGGTCATGAAGAGAGTGAGACAAAGCAGGAAGAGAAGTAAATATCAGGGACTATTATTAAAGTACATGCTGCAGGCAACGAGGACCTCAAATGAACAAAAATATCATTAAGAATAAGATGCTCAGTGCAATTCAATGTCTAAAAATGAAGAAATATATATATGTTTTGACACTGTCAAAAATTAAGTAAATTGTCTCAAAAATTGTTTTTACATATTACATGCCATACATGCCATACATACATATTTTAACATATTACATGCCATTCAAATCATATTTTAAAATTATTTGAGGATATTAAAAATTATCACACTGTAGGCTGGGCATAGTGGCTCACGCCTGTAATCCTAGCATTTTGGGAGGCTGACGTGGGAGGATTGCTTGAGGTCAGGTGTTCAAGACCAGCCTGCGCAAGAGTGAAATCCCTTCTCTACAAAAAATAGAAAAATTAGCCAGGTGTGGTGCTGTGTGCCTGTAGTCCCAGCTACTTGGGAGGCTGAGGCAGGAGGATGACTTGAGCCCAGGAGTTTAAGGCTACAGAGAGCTATGATGATGCCACTGCACTCTAACCTGGGTAACAGAGCAAGACCGTGTCTCAAAACTTTAAAAAATCACATTATAAAGCCAAGCGTAAAAAGGCAGAATATAAAAGTACATATATTACTATTATTGAGTCTTCATTTTAGAGGAGTAAGGTGGTATATTATCTTTTCACTGATCTTCTTGTTGAGGGCCATCCAAGAACACCATGATGAGGTGGAAAGAGACTTTTTACAGGACTGATCACTTACAGAAGATCGAGCCCAAGGCCTTTGCTAGTGGATTCCTAGGCTCATATGCCTCTGATATTGAAGAACTTGAACATTCTGCCCTGGCCACAACCACAAGTCAGAGGTAAAGGATGAACAAAGCCTCAGATGACTCAGAACTGGGCGCTTTTGAAGTGTTCACTGAGCTTAGCAGGGTCTTTGGTGCAGAAGGACGATAGTACAGGAGTGTGAAGTTTTTTTCTCTAAATATTGATGGTGAAACGGGGAAACTCTTCTAAATATAGAAATAGAAGTAATAAAAGTCTTTCACAGCACAGGAATGCAACTACCAGTGACTAATATCTTGTGGTTCCTTCAAGAATAATAAAATGTAAAGTATATGAAGCCAGCCTTAAAAATTCCATAGACAGCCTCTTTCAGAAATATGGCCTTGGAAAATTTGTTGACACCCTGACAAAAGAAGAATCATTCTTCAAGTCAGTAAATCAGCCTCTAGAAGGTAAGAAATCCTGATTTCACGAAATAAGAACAGCATCACGGATCTAAGGGAAACCCAAGCCCAAATAAGAGGAAGAAAGGGAAGCCTTACTGTTTGTAGGCTAGGATTTTGAAAAGAAATTGGATGGAAATTTTATAATTGAAGGATCCTCAGTGGGGGCTGCGGGTGGGCAACATGCAGTCTCATTTTGAATTCTTGTAGAGATCTAAAATGGGTCCCTCTTGCTTTAGCTTTTCCAGGTTTCCCCTGGGGAGCTCCCACACAGTCTCAGAAGCACCTACAGTGACAGAAGGGGTAAATTAGCATCCCTACACCTTTGAAATTAATTAGATCAAAATTCTCCTTTAGTTATGTCTAGCATCTCTTTAATTCAAAAACTATTTTGGACTTTGGTAGAATCTTTTTTTTTTCTTTATTGAAGTGTAATTTACATATCATGTCTTTACTCTGTTTTAAATGTACAATTAAATGGTTACTAGTAAATTTACCAAGTTGTACAGCTATTCACATAAATCAGTTAGCAATTGTTTTACTCTTAGCCTAGGACTGTTTATACCACTGAAAATCATGGAGTTCCTAGATTCTGTGGGTGAGAATTCCCTTCATCAGAGACATACTAGAAAATAACCTACTTTTAAAAATGCAAAGACTGAGTCACTTGAAATTTTTGAAGTTTTGATAGAAATGCTGCTAAGGGAAAGGAAATTGAAAATTACCACTTATTTATATTAGGTTTTTTAAAAAATATATATCCTTCCAGTGATATTTTGTTCATAATGATTGTTTTCAGCGTGGTCTCTATGTAGTATACTGGCAGAATCTTTAGACGTCAGCAAGACTGAGGAGTAATATGTCTTTGTGTCACCCACGAACCACTGAATAACTTTTTCTCTGGTCAATGGCCATCCCTTATCTATCAACAGAGTTGCTCTTCCATTTACTATGGATCTGTTTTAAGTTAATCTTCAGTGACAGGTAGGAAACTTCATCTATGAGTCTTCTTGCCTGGAGCAAATGACATACCAAAAAAAAAAAGTATGACATGTTATTAATATTATGTAGAAGCATCACAATTTTATTAAGTCATCTATTCTCTTGGCAAAGAAAGGAGAATTCAGTTCAACGACTGGCTATCACCAGATGGAACGGTTGCTACAATAAAACGAACAAACACTAGTCATTGCAAGTAGCCAAGATGAGCAATTAGTTCTCTGAAAAACTGATCTAAATAAATGACTGGTCATCATATATTTTAGTGCAAAATGCCCAGAATTCTCATTTTCTATATAATCTAGTGAATATTGTTGTCCTTCTTCATTTATTCTTTTCAGTGATGTCTCTAAAATATAACAGCAGCAGCAACTCAAACACAAAGAGCCAAGAGTGAGCTGTTCATGAAAAAAGAGTGCACATACCATTTGGTGCTGGTGCTGGCAAGGATTTAGGAGATTTACAATCTGCTCAGGCCAATAATTTTTCAAGCCACAGTGTTATTCCATTTATTCATTCATTCTAGAAATTTATTCTACATGCATTCCACAAATATAGTAAAAATTCAACAATTAGAGTAAAAATTAATTGGCTATAATGTGATAGTTGCCTCATTGGGCACTAAAGAGATGATGAATTATCACTCTCAAAGTAAAGGACATTATGGTTTAATAGGGAAGTAAGCCAAATCTGCCATACAAGTGGCATATGATTAATATCACAAAGAGAAATTCTGACTGCAATACTCTGAAAGGAATGAATAAAGACAGAAGTTATTGAAAATGACACTGGACTATGAGCAAGATTTTGTGGGCAGAGAGGGCATTCTGGGTGGGAATTACACTAAGTGAACACGTAGAAGTAGCAAAATGCACAGGATGTTTTGGTACTATCAAGGAAAGCCACTTTGGTTTCTATAGGGGAGTAACAGGTGATAAGCTGGGGACAAATATTGGTTGGTATCTACTCTCCTGAAAAAGGAAGCAAAGAATCCAATTCAACCATTAGCTACCCCAGAGACAGATAATGTATAAACCATTACGATGGATTGCCTATAAGGATTAGTTCTGGACAAAATTGTGAAGCAGATGAAATTTCTCTTTGGTTCTCACATTCTGCTCTCTTCAGTTCTGTAATGCAATCCTTAGTCTTTAAAAATCTACTTTCAGCTTCTCACTTTACAAGCAATTGTAAAATTCTGGAATTCTGGTTAACATACAATAGTTACATCAGAGATGCTCTATATATTTTAATTAGAATAAATGGCTCATTAAGGGTGAAACTAAAAATTCAAGTATACATCAGCAAATAAAGAAAAACTAGGGAAGGTATTAATTAGCCTTCCCAAGTTTCTAAAATCAGTTACTACGGGTAGAATTAAAGCTAGCTCTAGCTATTACTTGAGAGCCTAAACTTTCAGGTAGAATGTATTTTTCCTCACAGCTATATAAATCCTGGGAGTAAAATTTCTAACTGTGCAGAAGATGAAAAATTCCATTAAGGAAGCAGTTCTAAGCACCTGGTAAGGGGTACTAGAGTATTTGCTGCTGGTTAGACCATATACATTATGAACTAACCTTCTCCTGTCTGTCTCTTCTGTAGAAGTGAGAACACCTACACGGATTTATCTAGTCTCTTTTGCAGCTGCAGATGAACACATTGTGTCCTTCTGGCCAAAGAGACTGAAGTGGAAGTCTGCTGGGGGACCCTCTGGGAAACTTTTCTTCACTGATAAAAAGGACAGACATAATTGTCACTGGTACTTCATGACTTGAACATGAACCTGATACCTATAATATTGGCAGCTGTAGTGTGAAAATGAAGATCAAGTCAAGAGAATTGCAAAGATACCAGATCCGATATTTACAAGCTGCTGAACCAATACCAGCTGCAACCTTTTTCTTGTTATGTGAGAAAATAAACCCTTTTTATTCAAGCCACTGTTAGGTCATTTTCTGACATTTGCAGTGAAAAGTACTCTTAACAACAAAGGGCAGATGTCAAAATCAATTAAGAATTTTTCTTTAAATAATTTATCTCAGGGATGCGGTCAGAAGGGAGTGGGAGAGAGACACAGTTACACAAAGCTATGATGATGCAAATCCAATTGCTATAGCTCCCTCCCCAGATACCCT
The DNA here is from genome assembly GCA_963574885.1 of Lepilemur ruficaudatus. NCBI lineage: Eukaryota > Metazoa > Chordata > Mammalia > Primates > Lepilemuridae > Lepilemur > Lepilemur ruficaudatus. The sequence goes on from CAUYRT010097266.1 coordinate 17,916, forward strand.
TCACACTGTCTGGATTAATTTATGGAGGGAAGATGTGCCTTAGCTTTTATTATTAATGCAATATTAATTTACCAGAACTTCACGTTGTAGGCTTTCCAGCCCAGCCCAGAAATACCCGCTTCATAATGAAGCACACTTATAGACATCATTCACAAGTGAAATTGGGAGATGGACAAATAATTGAGCACCTACTAGGTACAGATACTTTGCCATTGATTAATATATATGCTTGCATAACTTTCATAAGTTTTATTATCTTCATCCGACTCTCTTATTCCTCTTCTGATAAAGAGTCTGAGAGTCAAGAGGTTAAGTGATCTGTCCTTACTCTGCTAGTAAGAGGCAAAATCAATATTCAAACTCAGATGTGCTTATATTATTTCCATTATGTCTCCCTCGTAACTTTAAATCTTGAAGCTTTAATTCTTTATGTTCATTTTACATAAAGTGGCAGAAATTTTAAAACTATGTAACTCATACATCTTTATAAAAGAAAATGAATGTGGAATTATCTGGGCCTTTACAATAGTTTTCATGTAAACTTAGCTTCTAACTTCGGCTCTTCTTGATCCAACTTTCTTACACAAAATCAATACTCTAGTAGCTTTCTGTTCTGATATGTTTGATATTGGCATTCAGTTTCTTATATTTCTGGTCACAAATGGTTCATTCATCAAGTCAACAAAAATTTAGGGAACATAATGTAGGAAGCTGTCTTTGTCAAATATGTGATTCAGAGAGCTTATTTTAGAACTTATTTTTGGAAAGAGGAAACTGAGCCCAGAGAGTTTTGGTGAATAGCCACAGGTTGCATAGTTACTTAGCGATTTAAATAGGTATAACCTAGGTTTTCTGACATGTAGAGTAGTATTATTTTCATGTAGAGTAGCATTATTCTGGAACTTCTACTCACTATCTGTGTACCTTGGTAGCCTGCTACTTCATCTCTTTTTTTTCCTTTTAATATTTTTTATTTTTTAAAAAAATATATTTCTTTTTTCCCAACATGAACTTTGACTAATACTTCCTCTCTTAAACTTCTTTTTTCCCCCTTCTCTCAATGAGGATGATAGTAATAATATCTTTTGTGGTATATATTATAAGGCATATTCCTTTTCCCCCTTCCAAAAATACTCTGATTGCATAGCCATCCTCCTCCATACAGTTTTAGTAGCAGTCCCTCACTCATGAATGAATCTTTAATAGTCTAAACCAAGCTTACGAAGCCTTTGTCTTGTCAGTATTTGACATAGAGTGGACATAAAACGCAATACTGACCATTGATACTGTAGAGGAAATCTGCCGAGGGAATATACAAGCTGGCAAAATCTTAGTACCAAAACATGAAAAAGATATTACAAAATGAAGGTAGGGAAGGGAAGGGAAGGGAAGGGAAGGGAAGGGAAGGGAAGGGAAGGGAAGGGAAGGGAAGGGAAGGGAAGGGAAGGGAAGGGAAGGGAAGGGAAGGAAGCAAAGGAGCAAACAGGGAGAAGAATAGGAGAAGGTCAGAGAAAACGTGTTTATGAGGCTGTTTCTGAGGCCTTCATTTTAGGGTATTGTTTTCTGAGCCACAACAATAAAAACTCTCAACAAAGTGGGCATAGAAGAAATATACCTCAACACAATAAACACCATACATTATAAACCTACAGCTAATATCATAATGAATGGGTAAAAATTGAAAACCGTTCCATTAAGACCTGGAACAAGACAAGAATGCCCACTCTTAACACTTAAGTCCTAGCCAGAGCAATTAGGCAAGAGAAAGAAATAAATGGCATCCACGTTGGAAAGGAAGAAGTCAAATTAGTTTTATTTGCAGACGACATATATTTAGAAAAACCTAAAGAAGCTACCAAAAACCTCTTAGAACTGATAAACAATTCAGTAAAGTTGCAGAATACAAAATCAACATACAAAACTTAGTAGCATTTATATATGCTAATAGCAATCAATCTGAAAAAGAAATCAAGAAAACAATCTTATCTATAATAGCCACTGAAAAATAAAATACCTAGGAATAAATTTAGATGAAAAGTAAAATATCTCTAAAAAGAAAACTATAACAAATTGATGTGATGGCTGACTAGAAATACCAGTTGCCAGATCATCTCAGAAAGAACACAAGGCTGGAAGAATGGGCTCCACATGTACACGCCATCAAATTGGTACTGACTAACACTATGGTGCTCAAATGTTGGTGGTGTTCACCAGGGATTCGGGCGTTAGATGGGTAGACCCACATCTGAGGGATGTGGTGAGTATTGTGGAGGGGAGGGACATGCTTGAAATGTAGTTGGAGAAGGGAATTAGGGGTCTCAATAGGGGGAAGGAAATCTAAAACTGATTTATGTGAATAG